>CADEBD010000689.1:0-19849 GCA_902825455.1 Arctia plantaginis | reverse complement strand
CATATTAGCTTGAGACATCCTAAAATTATTTAATGTAGATAATTTTTATAGATATATATAATGAATAGAGACCCGATGATGTAAATAAATAGATGTAAATAATGTTTTGCATACAATATACGGGTACACATATCTACACTCACACACTCACACACACACACACACACACACATACAAACAACTACACACATACAAACAACTCACTACTCACGTTAACACAGACACATATATTTGTGTGTCGTTATTCCTGTTAACAATTACATATACAATAAAGACATTTCTTTATTGTATATGTAATTGTTAACAAAATTTGTGAGACTCCCTATTACTCACGGAACTTCAGACTTCTCCTAACCCTTGTTACACAATATCACACTTCCTCAAACCCCCTTTTACGTGAAATTTTACGTTTTATGAAAGCGACCAATTAGGATTACGAAAATTTATCAATCACTATTGAAATATCGCCGAGACCCCTTTTCAAAAAAAAAAACACTGACAATAGACAATGCATAGGCGTCAATACTACGAGTATTGTTAAAGTTGTTGATTATGTTATGGTGTGTTCATTAACCATTTACCAGCCGCCAACATCAGTTGTTTAAAACAGAAATTGTTATAAATACAGTCTTTTGATACTCCATTCAATAAACTCACATCCTATTATGAATGTCGGACAATGTGTCTTCGTACACCGCTAACAGGAAACGAATGGAACTCAAATTACTTGCAGTGTTTTAATTCACCACATATTAGCTTGAGACATCCTAAAATTATTTAATGTAGATAATTTTTATAGATATATATAATGAATAGAGACCCGATGATGTAAATAAATAGATGTAAATAATGTTTTGCATACAATATACGGGTACACATATCTACACTCACACACTCACACACACACACACACACACACATACAAACAACTACACACATACAAACAACTCACTACTCACGTTAACACAGACACATATATTTGTGTGTCGTTATTCCTGTTAACAATTACATATACAATAAAGAAATGGGTGGCCTGGCGCTCTAAAATACATGGCTATGGCTTAGTTTGAACTCCAGATTTCCTACAAATGACAATTTTTTTAAGCATCTGTCAACTGTTCAATTTTAGTAAAATAATGTACTTTGTTGAGATAAATAAACACATTTACATTTTAATTGCCTGTGTTGAAATTTTCCGCATACTCAGATTGGTCGGATCATTGATTTTTATCAAGAATTTCTTCGTAATTTTAACTATGACTAATCATCAGTATGTGTACTGATGATTAGTCAGTATGTGTACTAATCATCAGTATGTGTACTGATGATTAGTCATATTTAACAGTATGTGATGAAATAGATAATTTAATTATATTGCAATTATTATAAAATACGTGCCAACGTGTTTGTTTGATACGTTTCGGCTACGCACCCCTGTGACTGTCTAAATATATGTATCCGTCAATGTGGTGTGCGTTACCCCAGCAAAATAATGTCGAAAATGGTCATTTAAACGTTATAGATAATTAGTTGCTCCCCTTCTGTAATTGTTAAGCACATTTTTAAATTTGTTTCACTTAAACTTTTTTAGTTATTTCAAAAAAACATTTCCTGCTGGGGTAACGTTTGAAACGTTACCGCAGCCAGACATTTTCTTTTTTAATTGTAATATTGAAATAAATTTTAGCTAAATAATTAGTTATCTGGACTAGGTAAATGTTACAACTTATTTGGTATTTGTATTTTCTTCGGCTGCGAAGTTATTCGAGATCCTGCTGGAGTAACGTTTGTGGGTTTGCTGGATCTCTGAAACGGGTAAGCGGATTGTAACCATCTTTTGTACATAACTTCTTAAGGATTAGTTTTAATTTGTTCGACAATAAAATAACAAAAATAATGGACCGTTTAAAAATTATTTAGGTAAGTATGAAAACACTTCAATACGTCCTAACACTTTGAATAAGACCTCTAAAGACTTACTTCAAACGTTATTCTATTGCTTGTAACTACCTTCAAATGTATACGAATTTTCGTAAGTATACTGTAAGTGACTAAAAAGTTATGATGAAATGTAGCTCTCCACGTTCACGATCACAATGTGTGCGGCCTTTTTTAGCCACCGATAAACCTGTGTGTGGATATATAAACTGAATGTTATGCCAACAATTAGTTGTTTAGTTCAGTTGTCTACCTGTAAAATTTTAGCGTCGTACATATAATAATTTACGAGATAATTAAATAAAAGTCATTAGAAGGTGCAAGACCGTGGTAACCCGACCATGTTTAGGTGGTTACAAAAAAGCGATCACCCAGTACATTGCGCTGTCTTTTAAAATGTTCAGTGTAATACACCTTACGATTTCGGTACAGTTGCGTACAGTGTTAAATACATTCAATATTTATTCATTATATTTTGTTTATTTATTTTGTTTTTTTTTCCTAATTGATCTTAAGCACTAGTTTCTTTACTTAAAATTTCTTTAGTGTGTTTAACTACCGGAGCTACAATCAACAGAAAATCTGCACTTGCCCGCTAAAATTATAAATATGTAGATACATGTATGAACGATTCACCTGACTGCAATAAATCTAAAATTTAAACCAATAAGAAATCGTTTCATTTCTTTGTTTTGTTTTGTAAAGAAATAACACTGAAGTAATTGTATTTTATTTTGAGGTATAAAGAGCTTAGACTTGAATGCATCAAAATATTTAAAGCAACAAGTCATCTACAATTAGTTAAAATAGACCATAATAGTAGAAGAATACAGTTGTAAATTAGAATGCATCAACATTGCATCGCCCAACAGTCGTATACCTCGTAAGAGTAGGTAATATTGTTCTGTGGTCTATACCGAGATCCGAGAATTATCTATACCTGTGTACCTACCTGTGACTGTTGTATTCTGTTAAAAACGAACAGTTGTTGAATGATATTTTGATATAATAACGGTAATTTAATTTATCGAGTGAAAGTAATACATTTTTATAGATAAATTTATTGGTCAGATAATATTTGTCAATCAAGAATCGCCGAAAATACATACTTAGCTAGAACGCGGGAGGGAAGGGGCGAAGGGATACTTCATTGTTTGCAATTTGCATCTAGTTCACTAAAGTTGACCCTTAGGCAGATAATATACGTCTTGTAAAGTGCGTGTGCGCTTCCGCTTTCTATTTTTGCAAATATTTATCGTATTCTTGGGAGTTCTTCAATATCATCATCATCAACAGCCCTTAACAGTCCACTGCTGGACATGGGCCTCTCCTTAGAAAGGAGGGTTTGGCCTACTATACCACGCTGGCCAGACGGGTTGGCATAGGGTTTGTCTCAAGTTTTTTTTTGTTCTTCAATATGTGTGTACCTAATTACTAGTAATGGGAATTAATGCTAATTAGATTTATTTTAAGTAATTGCGAATTCTTGTCTTAGGATGTTAATTACTAATGCTAATATTGAAATTTCGTTCGGGGTGAACAACTTAAAAACGATCATAACTTGTAGGTAGGTATATCACTATTACTAATTTTACATAAATAATTTATTTTATTATAATTTAACTCACCGCGATTTTGTGATCAAATATTTTATTGTCTCCAACATTATTACAGAAATAATGCAATGCAGAGTTTGTTCGCGATATGTTAGCCTAAGTCGATTCATCACTTAAAAAAAATCCCAATCTATTCACAAAATACCTATTTACAACGCATACGTTACTCTCTTCAAAACTTAAATTACCTATACCTACCCTAAAATTAAACTTCAATTTACAAATACTACACAGGTACCTACCAATTCTATGAACAACTATAAACAATTCACCTAAACATTACGAGAAAACAAAAGCATTCAAAACAATACCTAATCTCCCGGCTGATTACTAATTATGCGATAAACAATCCTAAATAAAAATTATTTAAAAACATGTAGTTTTTTGTAACACTTATGTACATATCCGTAGTAAACTTGCAAATAATATCCTACATATTTTAAAAGCCAGCACAATGTACTGGGTGATCGCTTTTTTGTAACCACCTAAACATGGTCGGGTTACCACGGTCTTGCACCTTCTAATGACTTTTATTTAATTATCTCGTAAATTATTATATGTACGACTCTAAAATTTTACAGGTAGACAACTGAACTAAACAACTAATTATTGGCATAGCATTCAGTTTATATATCCACACACAGGTTTATCGGTGGCCAAAAAAGGCCGCACACATTGTCATCGTGAACGTGTAGAGCTACATTTCATCATAACTTTTTAGTCACTTACAGTAAACTTACGAAAATTCGTATACATTTGAAAGCAGTTACAAGCAATAGAATTACGTTTGAAGTAAGTCTTTAGAGATCTTATTCAAAGTGTTAGGACGTATTGAAGTGTTTTCATACTTACCTAAATAATTTTTAAACGGTCCATTATTTTTGTTATTTTATTGTCGAACAAATTAAAACTAATCCTTAAGAAGTTATGTACAAAAGATGGTTACAATCCGCTTACCCGTTTCAGAGATCCAGCAAACCCACAAACGTTACTCCAGCAGGATCTCGAATAACTTCGCAGCCGAAGAAAATACAAATACCAAATAAGTTGTAACATTTACCTAGTCCAGATAACTAATTATTTAGCTAAAATTTATTTCAATATTACAATTAAAAAAGAAAATGTCTGGCTGCGGTAACGTTTCAAACGTTACCCCAGCAGGAAATGTTTTTTTGAAATAACTAAAAAAGTTTAAGTGAAACAAATTTAAAAATGTGCTTAACAATTACAGAAGGGGAGCAACTAATTATCTATAACGTTTAAATGACCATTTTCGACATTATTTTGCTGGGGTAACGCACACTATTTTTCAATATTCGGTTTGAAATGGACAGATTCATGCAAGCCTGTTTTCGTATCTCATAATCTGTTGACCGTCCCTGGCATATTCATCTACGAAGTAGCTAAATTTGTGAAGTGCAATAAAGAGCTCTTTGAAGTCAAGGACAATACCAACAAACGTAAAAATACTCACTCGTATTTTAAATTACCAGTACCTCGCCTAGAAATTTTTAGGGTGAGCTGTGTTTACATGGCACCACTTATCTATAACGCGTTGCCGGAGAATATTGCGTGTGCGTTACCCCAGCAAAATAATGTCGAAAATGGTCATTTAAACTTTATAGATAATTAGTTGCTCCCCTTCTGTAATTGTTAAGCACATTTTTAAATTTGTTTCACTTAAACTTTTTTAGTTATTTCAAAAAAACATTTCCTGCTGGGGTAACGTTTGAAACGTTACCGCAGCCAGACATTTTCTTTTTTAATTGTAATATTGAAATAAATTTTAGCTAGAGAATTAGTTATCTGGACTAGGTAAATGTTACAACTTATTTGGTATTTGTATTTTCTTCGGCTGCGAAGTTATTCGAAATCCTGCTGGAGTAACGTTTGTGGGTTTGCTGGATCTCTGAAACGGGTAAGCGGATTGTAACCATCTTTTGTACATAACTTCTTAAGGATTAGTTTTAATTTGTTCGACAATAAAATCACAAAAATAATGGACCGTTTAAAAATTATTTAGGTAAGTATGAAAACACTTCAATACGTCCTAACACTTTAAATAAGACCTCTAAAGACTTACTTCAAACGTTATTCTATTGCTTGAAACTACCTTCAAATGTATACGAATTTTCGTAAGAATACTATAAGTGACTAAAAAGTTATGATGAAATGTAGCTCTCCACGTTCACGATCACAATGTGTGCGGCCTTTTTTGGCCACCGATAAACCTGTGTGTGGATATATAAACTGAATGTTATGCTAATAATTAGTTATTTAGTTCAGTTGTCTACCTGTAGAATTTCAGAGTCGTACATATAATATTTTACGAGATAATTAAATAAAAGTCATTAGAAGGTGCAAGTCCGTGGTAATCCGACCATGTTTAGGTTGGTTACAAAAAAGCGATCACCCAGTACATTGCGCTGTCTTTTAAAATGTTTAGTGTAATACACCTTATGATTTCGGTACAGTTGCGTACAGTGTTAAATACATTCAATATTTATTCATTATTATTACCTATTATTTATTTTGTTTTTTTCCCTAAGTGATCTTAAGCACTAGTTTCTTTACTTAAAATTTCTTTAGTCTCTTTTACTACCGGAGCTACAATCAACAGAAAATCTGCACTGGTCCGCTAAAATTATAAATATGTAAATACATGTATGAACGATTCACCTGACTGCAATAAATCGAAAATTTAAACCAATAAGAAATCGTTTCATTTCTTTGATTTTTTTTGTAAAGAAATAACACTAAAGTAATTGTATTTATTTTTGGGGTGTATAGAGCTTAGACTTGAATGCATCAAAATATTTAAAGCAACAAGTCATCTACAATAAGTTAAAATAGACCGAATAGTAGAAAGAATACAGTTGTAAATTAGAATGCATCAACATTGCATCGCCCCAACAGTCGTATACCTCGTAAGAGTAGGTAATATTGTTCTGTGGGTCTATACCGAGAACCGAGAATTATCTATACCTATGTACCTACCGTTAAGCGTTGAGCCCGTGACTGTTGATTTCTGTTAAAAACGAACAGTTGTTGAATGATATTTTGATACAATAACGGTAATTTAATTAATCGAGTGAAAGTGATACATTTTATAGATAAAATTATTGGTCAGATAATATTTGTCAATCAAGAATCGCTGATAATACATCTAGAACGCGGGAGGGGAGGGGCGAAGAGATACTTCATTGTTTGCAATTTGCATCTAGTGCACTAAACTTGACCCTTAGGCAGATAATATACGTGTTGTAAAGTACGTGTGCGCTTCCGCTTTCTATTTTTGCAAATATTTATTGTCTTGAGAGTTCTTCAATATGTGTGTACCTAATTACTAATAATGGGCATTAATGCTAATTCGATTCAATTTAAGTAATTGTCAATTCTTGTCTTAGGATATTAATTACTAATGCTAATATTGAAATTCTGTTCAGGGTGAACAAATTAAAAACGATCATAACTTGTAGGTAGGTATATCACTTATTACTAATTTTACATAAATAATTTATTTTATTATAATTTAACTCACCGCGATTTTGTGATCAAATATTTTATTTTCTCCAACATTATTACAGAAATATTGCAATACAGAGTTTGTTCGCGATATGCTAGCCTAAGTCGATTCATCACTTAAAAAAATCCCCATCTATTCACAAAATACCTATTTACAACGCATACGTTACACTCTTCAAAACTTAAATTACCTATACCTACCCTAAAATTAAACTTCAAATAACAAATACTACGCAAGTACCAATTCTATGAACAACTATAAACAATTCACCTAAACATTACGAGGAAACAAAAGCATTCAAAACAATACCTAATCTCCCGGCTGATTACTAATTATGCAATAAACAATCCTAATAAAAATTATTTAAAAAACATGTAGTTTTTTGTAACACTTATGTACATATCCGTAGTAAACTTACAAATAATATCCTACATATTTTAAAAGCCAGCACAATGTACTGGGTGATCGCTTTTTATGTAACCACCTAAACATGGTCGGATTACCACGGACTTGCACCTTCTAATGACTTTTATTTAGTTATCTCGTAAATTATTATATGTACGACGCTGAAATTCTACAGGTAGACAACTGAACTAAACAACTAATTATTGGCATAACATTCAGTTTATATATCCACACACAGGTTTATCGGTGGCCAAAAAAGGCCGCACACATTGTGATCGTGAACGTGGAGAGCTACATTTCATCATAACTTTTTAGTCACTTACAGTATTCTTACGAAAATTCGTTTACATTTGAAGGTAGTTTCAAGCAATAGAATAACGTTTGAAGTAAGTCTTTAGAGGTCTTATTTAAAGTGTTAGGACGTATTGAAGTGTTTTCATACTTACCTAAATAATTTTTAAACGTCCATTATTTTTGTTGTTTTATTGTCGAACAAATTAAAACTAACCCTTAAGAAGTTATGTACAAAAGATGGTTACAATCCGCTTACCCGTTTCAGAGATCCAGCAAACCCACAAACGTTACTCCAGCAGGATTTTGAATAACTTCGCAGCCGAAGAAAATACAAATACCAAATAAGTTGTAACATTTACCTAGTCCAGATAACTAATTATCTAGCTAAAATTTATTTCAATATTACAATTAAAAAGAAAATGTCTGGCTGCGGTAACGTTTCAAACGTTACTCCAGCAGGAAATGTTTTTTTGAAATAACTAAAAAAGTGTAAGTGAAACAAATTTAAAAATGTGCTTAACAATTACAGAAGGGGGAGCAACTAATTATCTATAAAGTTTAAATGACCATTTTCGACATTATTTTGCTGGGGTAACGCACACGTCAATGTGCCACAGCGGGGCTTGGCAGGATCCCATGTGGGGATTGAACCCCCAACACTCAGCGCATGGTAAAACAAAAATGAAAATACATTTATCCTGAAATAATAAAAAACACTTTATAAAGACGATAAGCCATTTCGTTTATTTAAACTTGGGCGAGTGACTAGAAGTGTAGGAGTTGCATATAAGAAAGCTTGTCTGTCATTTGGGGATTCTCCGATCTGTGATCGTGATCCGTTGTCTTGCTCACATCCTTTTTTCACTGTCATGAGTAGGTATTTCGTGTCAAAGTATTTTTAGTAAGATATATTTGTTGGGTAGATCTTGGGATCGAAAGAAATTGGGCCACGCTGATGAGACCCACCTCTATATTAGACCACACTACGCTTCTGGGTTCAACCGACAATAGTAATGTACAGTACATGTCACATCACATGAGCAGCATTTAATAGTCCACTGCTGGACATAGGCCTCTCCTTAGAAAGGCCTATTATATCACGCTGGCCAGACGGTTTGGTATAGGGTTTGTATCAACTCTTTGTAGTAGTGTTGCTCTGCGTAGTTTGCTCCCTTAGTCGGCTCTTACGACATCCATGGGATGTGTATTCTTAAACCGTCAGCCGGATAATAGGGGTGGTGACACTCCGTATTCTTAATCCGTCACCACACGGACACACGGAGCGAGATAACCGGGGCCCAAACCCCAATCCCCTCTATTTTTTAAGAGGAGAAACGCAAAGGGCGACTACTTTCTTGTAACTTTTGTGGGTGTCCAGCAGTAGACTGCGATAGGCTGATGATGATGATGATAGCCGGAATATTATTTAATCAACCACCTTTGCATAACCATATGTGTCATAGTTATCTATAAATTACCACAGTTAAAAGAATAATTAGAATAAAACTTTTAACTACATTTTTTTAAATTCTACCTCAGTTTTTAAGTAAGATTGTGTATGTATTACATATTAAATTAAATGAAAGCAAGTAATTAATTTCGTTCTCTTCGTTCATTTAAAGGTTATTAGCCTGTTTTACCGGCTAGAATGTCTATAAATAAATTTAACTAGTGTAATTCTACAGTCAATAATGAGTAATTAATTAGTAGTCATAATATCTACAATATAATTCCCTGTCATCAGTCACCTATTAAATATATTTATTGACAAAACGGGCATATAATAAAAAATGGACCTTTTATAAGAGTTTATAATTGCTTAAAGCACATCCATTCGTTTGATTATTATGTGGAGGATCATCCTACCAGGCGAGGTGATAATGCCTGGTGGGCCGCTGCTCAACGTTTGATGTTTGGGCAGTCGTATAAAACATACTACAGCGCCATCTAACAAAGACACCGAATAACGACTGTGGCGACTTTCACATGTAGTCTAACGAAGACATACCGAACTACGGAGTAACCGATAATCCTGTATCGCGATATAAATAATTCTCACATATTCTCACACATTCTCCGATTAGCACATAACGTTGGGTCACGATTCGCAAGGCATGATCACCTCGCCTGGTCCATTCCCTTGTGCTGCAGGGACAAGACACCCGTTTCTCCACATACTAATCGACAACTTTCATAGAGTGACTCAGGATTAGTAGTTACTTCGTTGTAGTACAATGTGTCTTCGTTAGATGGTATTGCAAGTATGTTTTTCATTATATACGGATGACGCTACTATAACATTAATATCAAGTGATTAAGGTTATACTTTTACTCTTTACAGGTAAACTTCTCGATTCATTCTTTGGCGATGGGCGCGCATATATCGATGGGTCCTGAGAAGGACTGTTGGTACCTATACACGCTCCTGCCCTTGGAGGGTACAGTAGACGCCCTGGAGAAAGAACATTGCGCCGCCAACGAGCTCTTGGAGCCCGACCAGACCATTGAGATCCTCATGTCAGACCTTGATCCAGCTGTCATGGAGATCTTCACAAGACAGTACTCAGCTAATGCTGCACAAGCCACACGCGTATGTTTATTATTATTATTTACCTACTTATATTTACAGAAACATGTCAGTAAAGTTTAGAAAATTTGTAAGTAATTTGTTTGAAGTTTTAACATTTTGATACCAGCCCATGAAGAAGATCATCACTATCAGTTAGAATAAAATCTAATAATTTTCCATGAAAAACAGATTTCTGAGGATACAAATACAAAAAAAATCTGTTTATTTCATAAAAAAACATCTTAAGAAGCTTCTAAGATGAGCGGTTGAGGCCCTCACGTAGCGGACTCTGCAATCACATGATGCATACCATAAGTCCAAACGAGTATGCCACCCTTCGCAGTACTGAAGACAGTCCCGCCTCTCCATCTGAGACTTACGTCCTATAAGTGTCTAAATTCCAGTTGCCCTATGCCCCATGTCTTGTTGTTCCATCTAAAAATGACTACGTTCTCAAGGAGGGTTAGCGTCAGAAAAGTTAACATGCGATATGGTTATACCACCCCAGGAGTCCTCCAGCAATTCTGTTTCTTCTTAACTCTTCCATTTTTCTTATCCCAATCTTTTTGATTTGTCCTGTTTGTAAACGATTAAATTCCCAACGAACCAATGAGTCAAGTTGAATGATAAGTATGTGTTGCAGATAAATAAAATAAATAAAATGACTGTTCTTTTTTTCAGGAGTCCGGCATAGACAAAATAATCCCGGGGATGGTCATAGACGATTTCCTGTTTGATCCGTGTGGATATTCCATGAATGGAGTTGCTAAAGATGTGAGTATCATTTAATCTGCTTGTTTTATTTTTATTAACTTGTATTTGCCGAGTTTTTTAGTTGACTTGGTCTTGGCTAGTGGTCTAATAAGTTAGATACTATCGTGTTCCATAGTTGTTTGGCAATCGTTCTTCTAACAACAATGTATATAGTATTATTATTTTTTTGTCGGCGCAGATACACTGTTTTTAAGTTATTCATAATTGAAATATTATGACCGTAGGGAGGGCTTTGAGATCTGTCATACAGGTTTCGAGCCTAGTATAGACTCCAGCTCTCACTAAAAAACTTTATATTAATTTTTTTAACACATAATCACGATACTCTGGAACCTGCTGTATCTTATGAGAGTAATAAAGTTATTATTATTGTTATACCAGACCAGTCCACTTATATTAGAATTACGTAGAATATGTATGCTCTCAAGTACACATTTTCCATGAAGAATCTGATTTTTTGATTCAATTTTGTAAAAAAACGTTTCAGAACCTCTGTACTGAATTCATTAGATAATAAATTAATATGTCATGTACTATAATATATAACCGGTAAAGTACAAGTGTATTCATTAACTCTTAATCTGTTATTTTGTTTTGATAATAATTATTTTTTTCCTTAATGAAACTAATTAACAAGTAAGTGTTTTACTGATGTTATTGGACTTAAGGTTTATAAACTGTACAAGGTCACATTTTGTTAAAGAAATAATTGATGTTGTCTGCATATATGCCTAACAAATAAAAATATATAAAATTGCATGCATTTAGCAGGTATAAAGGGTGTAAGGGACGTCCTAACGAACACTGAAATGGTGTATTTAGACTATAGTTCTGAGTCATCATCAGGATCAATCATTGGAATTTTCTGCCGGAAAATTAAACTTTTTATGCATTCAGCTGTCAAAGGTTAAGGTCATTCCCCGTAGGTATCGTACTAAAATAATAACTACATGTGCATTCCGTGCAAACAGTTGACGCACACTAACACGATTTGGCGGCCGGAGGAAGTCCCCGCGTGCTTCGGCTGTTTGATTAATTACATTGCAGTTTTTCTGTAACATGTTCTGTTTACTCGTTGATATTTCATTTTTATTCATTTTTAACCAAAAAATTGGAAATTATAAAAAAAAATTTGAATTTGCCGACAGAAAATTCCAATGATTTTTGACTCAGAGTCATGGTCTGAATACACTATTTCAGTATTCGTTACGACGTCCCTTACACCCTGATTACGTTCAAATATTTTTTGTTTTATTATAAGAGTATGGGTAACATAATAGCGTGATGCAGAATTTACGTAGTTCTGATAAATTTCGTTAGATGGTGTTGCATGTGGTAGGCATTTGTTGACAAACCTCTCAAATTGAGTAAGTTTTGATACTTATATCGGTAGTGTATTTTGATATCTCTTGTTATGCGGACAATGAACGTATTTATATAACAGAAATAGATAACTGATAATAGTAAACATTGTTTCTTTACGCTGCTAAAGGGAGATAAGGATATATCATCTGTAAGTTCTTTATTCTACTTCGTTAATTAGCGAACTTGTTTTATTCTTTGTTAATTTTTTCCAATTTTTTTTTTGATTATGTAAAACGAGTGCTTAGGGTAACTACGAACAGTGATCTAATCTTTTTTTTTTGTTATTATAAACAAGTTTATATTTTTTATAAAAATTGGTAGCTCTTGTCTTGTGAGGTTGTTCTCGTTTCAACTTATATTTTAACCTACAAAGTTTAGTAACATTTGATAAAATAACTATGCCTATGCATGATTTTTTGTTGGGAATTTATTTAAAAAAAATCTTATACATACATACAATTTATGTAATGTTATATTTCCTCTATGTCCAGGGCTGCTACATGACGATCCATATAACACCTGAGCCGGCCTGCTCTTATGTCTCGTTCGAGTCTAACGTGCCCGTGTCGTGCTACGAGGAGGTGATTACGCGCGTGCTACAGGCCTTCCGGCCGAATAAGTTCGTGCTCACCGTTTTCGCTACTCCGGTAAGTATAATAAGTGATGTGTTGATTTAAAGCTTAATTTGAACCAAGTAAACCATAATAAATAAATCAGGAAATGTATTTCTTGTAAGAGAGCTGTTTCAGTTATGTTAAACGTGAAACTCTTGCGTTGAGTTGTTATTGGCGTAATTGTATGATGCATTAGAAATAGTGTTGGTGACAGTATAGAACCTTGCGGCATGCTAGCCTTTTTGCCGTTATAGTCAGTATGTTATTGTTTTATTTTGTTATTCTGAAGCTTTGATGACTTTCTTTGTCAATTCATTTGCAAGTTCAATCGTGTAGACGGAAAAGCTTTAAGTTTAATGATGAATTTCTATGTGCAACTTAATCGAAGGTCTTCGCTTTATCTAAACATACCTAGTTTTTACTTACGTAATTAATTATTTTAAATTACATTACATTCAAATTTTAAATTTCATTTACATTACATGCAAATGAATGCAAGAACATGTCTGTGATAAGTACTCTACTTGTGTAATCTTAAGTTAACTTTGCAAAAGGCTATTAGTAAACCGAGATGTTTTCGCTGTGACGTTGGAATTTTATTTCTAATTCGCTGTCTACCCGCCTCTCCGCAGGACTCCCCGGGCGCGGAAGCCGCGCGACAGCTGAAGAAGTTCCCGGCCCTGGGCACGTACTCGCTGCTGGACGGCCAGCACTGCCGCTTCGCCGGCTACTCGCTGCAGTACGCGCTGTACTGCAAGTTCCCGAGCTGAGAGCGCGGCGCGCGGCCGCTGCGGGAGCTGCCGCGCACCGCCGCGCCGCCCCGCCGCCGCCTCGCCGCCGTGCTGCGCGCGCCGCCCCGGCCCTGCCCGTGCCTGGCGCGCCTGGCGCGTCTCGTGTGTCCCGCGCGCCGCGTCTAGCGCGCCGCAGCCCGAGCGGTGAGTAGCGCCGCTGGTCCGCCATCGCACGCCCCATTACGTCTTATCATTGTCAGAGATTTCAAATCAAATAAAGATTTTGTCTCACTACACCGACGCTTTTATTACCTTTCTTTTTGATGTATGCATAGATTTATGACGAGTTTAATTCATTATAAATGAACTCTCATAGGCGACTTGTTGTTTATAAATAATAAGCAACAAACACAATCAAATCTAGTTATTGATATGGCGATTAGGAGTCTTTGACTATATAAATAGAGACTGGGTGTACAAATACCAGCCTTGGCTTTTGCCGATATTCGCGGTGGAACAACACTACTTGATCTGGGTGTGCTGAAGGTTGAATTAAAACAACTCGACAACTGAACGGATGTAATAGTATTGTTCCAAAATTACAAATTAGAAAGACCCATTTACGTTGGCCTTGTGAACATAACAATGGTGACATCTAATTCGACATTATCGCCATCTATTGAGCTTTAGGTCAACATTGTACATGATAGCGTGTAGAACACTGGGTGAGTATTGTAAATATTACCAGTAATAGGACCTTATGTGAACATAACCAAAGCCTTTGACCTATGTTAATAACAATATATTAAAAAAAAACTACTTAATACAGAGTTTCTTAAGGCAGTGTACGAGGCCCCCTTGTTGTTTATGTATGAACAATTTATTGTTATCCAAAAAATAGTAATACAAAAGCAATATCTGTCCAGCCAAAGAACTTACTTTACAAGGCGTTCCTCAAGGCAGTGTCCTAGGTCCCTTCTTGTTCACAAGTAAATAGTTATGGAATTGCCATCAACAGGATATTTAATAATATAAAGGCTACATACATCTAGCCAAACGGTTATTTTATACGGCGTTTTGGCCAAATTTTGGCTATATTTGCTGAAATACTTAAGACTATTATTACTGGCGACAGCACATTTAATTTGTTGTACTTATGTTTATGTTCCTTTAAAAAAATAGATACAACTCGCTTACTAGATTTATGCAATTTAAAACAATTTAAATTTAATATATTGAAGACACAGATCGTACCAATATGCAGGTTATTCATTTAAAAAGTAGTACAACTTACAAAAAAAGAAACACATTTTTCAATAATTTAATGGCATTTATTGACTGGATTGAAGTTTTATTATTCTTTGTGGTTTTTTTTACAACTCCCGCATGAGGAATGTATTCTGTGTATCAGAGGATTTTGCAAACATAGCTAAGATGGACACAAGGAGCACCCAGGCTTAGGGCAACAAATTGTGGATCACACAAAGTATTACCCATGTGATGATCGACCTACAACACTCAGCGCAGTAGAAAACGGCGTGGTGACCACTTAAACAACTACGTAATCCGTGCAGTCATTCAACCATTTGTAGTATCCAGTAAGGATCCGCCTTATAGCATAGGGTTTGCATACATAGAGCTCCAGAAACATCTTATATGTACCACGTCAGACGTGGGTATAATGTATCTTGCAGAACTTTGTATCGTGTCAGTTAACGTCCATCATTGCTTTAATTATACTTTAATCAGTTCGCGTCCACAATCGACTATCAATTGACAGTTCATTCAATCAATTGACATGTCGCGACTTACATGTCGTTTACATTATAGGTTATTGCAGACAATTAACGATAGTGCATCAATCGCTATTGAACGAATCGCATTTTGACCGGCTGTGTCTTGTATTGCACTTAACGCAAGTTTTCCAATTATCGATAGCTATTCTATAGTTTGATCAAAAAGGAATTGGAAAGTCGTTTTCGATATCTGATTGACTGACTAACAAACAGCTTTATACTGCCAAAACGTTTAAGCTACTTAACTATTGGGACCTAACCTTTACCTGCCTACGACTTACGGAAATTCACCCTAGTTGACACAAGATCCCCATAGTATACCGCCCCAGATGTCACCTGCAAGCTATTCAGCATTATATTACGTTAATTATACCAAAGACTACATTCCCAGAGGATATGATGAGCAGACTGTTCATAGTGAGAGTTAGGTGTTGAGCATTGACACAATGATGACTCGACTAATTTAAATGAATAAAGCTTGCTCTTAAAGTTACCATGACCCGTAAGAAATTAAGCGACACAGTGATCCACCTCAAGCCATATCCTCGACAACCGTTCGCGAACAGATGGAAAGAATTGGTAAAGATGGCGCCCCTTGGATGATTCATCCCAGCGTTGTTGCCATTCGTCTATGAGGTCATTATAGACATCGGGCTGCAGTTGAAGCAATCTTGTAATTTTACCGCGATCCCGCGCGCACAAAAAATCGCATTCCATGTTTTGTTGTCTTGAATAGTACATGGCTGCACGTCTCTGCACCTCGAGATCAACCGGAAGCACACCCGCCAACACCGGCAAAGCCTCAGTGCTAACCGTCCTATATGCCTTACACAAGAATATCAGTGCAAGTCGTTGGCCTTGTAACAGTTTGCGACGGACAGCGCCTACGGTCGCCCTATCGGCCCATACAGGTGCACCATAGCACATAGAACCTAAATAAGGAGCTCCGTATATGATCTTTAATGTATTAAATGATAGACCCCATGTCGCAGTTGATATCCTTGTCAATGCACGTCAACTCTTTTTAGACTTTTCATTAACTATTTTAATATGTTCGATAAATGAAAAGTTTCTTTCTAAAACTAATCCTAGACAACACACTGTAGTTTTATTTTTTACAGTAACATTGTCAAATCTAATGCTCGGCGGTGATTTGAGGTTACCTTTTAAAAGTAGCTGGAAGGTTTTGTTGGGTGCAAAAGTTAAGCGATTACATTCACCCCATTGAGATATCAAGTTCAAACATCTATTGGCTAATCTCTCAAGCCCCGCCCTAGTATCAGATTCCACCAGTAATAAGCCGTCATCAGCATACGCGTTCAGAGTACATCCGGATGGTATTGGTATCGCAAGAAAATCGTCGAAGCCGATATTCCACAAGTATGGACCTAGCACCGATCCCTGAGGACATCCCATTGTAAGCGCCTTCGACACAGAATGATGACCAAGTCTTAGTTTAGTTGTACCTTGTGAAAAGTACGAAGACTTATAAAATGTCGACATATTTTTTTTAATTAGACAGCGTGGTCTCAGTAATAACCATAGCAGCGCATACTTGTTGACACCACCAGAGCGGCGTTCATGTATCCGTCTATGGGGGTACCAGATAAGTTAAGGCAAGAGCTGTAGCCTGTTTTTTTTTGCATGCTTTTCTAGTATAGTAATTAGTGGGTAACTTACGCACTAGATCCGAAAGATGATAGAAATAGTTCGGACCGTAGTTTCATGGATTCGGAATCGGATTCTGATCGAACGTAGTTAACCGTTAACCGCTCTTTCTCTGTAGATTAGCGTGTTTGATTGAATTATGTTTTTTTGTAATATGTGAATGTTGCTACACTTTTATTTCGTGAAATCGTTCACTTTCGGTACCTATTTCTTTTTATAGATAAAAACAATAACTTACTTAAATTAATGATAACCAATATTTTTCAGGTTTTAATTAAATTGAATTACCAGAGGACTAATAATTTTTTAATAGACAACTGCCTTCATTTGTATACACAAGGATTACCATGAAGTTGACTTATGTTAAAACTATCGACGTCCCCGTGGATTGCAGAATATTAGGAGCCGAGACAGGTGGACAGCTTATTTCACATAAACCATTCAACATAATAACCACTTTAATAAGAAGATGCATAAGGTTGTTGATGATGATACTATGAATTAAGTTTTTAAAGACGATCGGACGCGGTTCAAAGCACACACGTTAATTTTCGCTCCAACATGAAGAAACCGCCATTCTGACTTCAGAATGGCGGTTTCTTCATGTCTATCTTCATTTGCCTATATTTTCATTCAGTAGATTGTTTTTAGTACCCACGTAGATTGAATGTTTTGGTACACCCGCCTCACTGAGAAGGGCCACGAATAAAAAAAAAAACTTTTCATAAAGAATCATTTATTAAGTATTTAAATAGTCAGCCCCCACCTTTACATAACATTGTATAATTTATAGTTTAGATCAATACATATCAGTCTTATAACTAACCAAAAAACTATATTACTATCACCTTTGACAATAAATAAACCTAATACAATAGTATTTGTCCCTGTATTCCATTATTCAGTGTAAAAACCAAGCGAGTCTTATAGCAGTCGTATATATTAATAATAATCTCACACACGGCTGTTAGATCCTAACTAGGCAGAGCCTGTACTATGGTAACCAGACTGCTGATAAACATACTTATATATTTCTAAATACATACATATTATACATAGATAAATTACACCTAGAAACATAACCTCTGACACCTCATGCTCTGACGGCAAACTAATTTTCCCGCTTCCTGTTACACATTTCCGTTCCTAACTAGATGTTATACGCTAAAGACATTAAACCTTTTATCTTTTTAACATTTATAAGACACAGTGTGGTGATAGATTGTCTTATAAGTACAGATAAATTTTTACTTAATATACAGCTGTTACCAACTTATCCCAAAGACTTAAATTTCGAAACACATTTTCATATAAGTCGGTTAAAAATAAAAAAAAAAAAAATACAAATAAAAAATGAAAATTTAGAACAAAATAATACAATAAAATAATGCCGAATTGGAGCCCCCTTGTAACAGGGGTCACTCACCTGTAGACAAACGGACGGCAGCGATGCAAAAATCGCCAACATAAAAAATCCTCGACGCGGCGCCGCAAAAGGCGGAGGCGCCGCACGAGCAGCCGAATATTACATTCGATCACTAAACTTCTTCACTTGCGCTTTTTTTAAAAAACTAAACAATTTATTAAAAAATGAAAACCCCCTCCAACAGTTTTTATTTACTAGGGAATTTTTTCTTAAAATTTGATTTAATAAGAAAAAAACTTTATTTTACACCATTTATACATCATACATACAATATAATCAAATTAAATTTAAATTTTTAGGTTTTTAATTCCTACCGTTTACATCAATGCATCGAATACACCTTTGCTCATGTTGTCTCGTATTCTAGCAACAAGTTTTTCATTTTCTGCCAAAACTTTTAGTTTTTTAAATGCACTTATTATCCTCGATCTTAGGTTTCTATTGAAGTGACGTTTTGTTGGTAACTTTATTTTTTACATATCCCCACAAAAAAAGTCCCAGGGGCGTGAGATCTGGTGACTAGGGTGGGCCTGTGTAGGCCCATAGCGTCCCATCCCCCGTTCACCAAAAAATGGGATTAAAAACGCCCCGGGGGGCCCCCTGAATGGGCGGGGCTCCGTCTAGCTGGGACCACTACGCCTGCTTTGGGGCAGAAGTTGATCTTATAATCGACACTGGGCCCCTCAAGCCAATTCCCAAAACCTGATACATCAAATTTCCATAATAAAATGGACCATTATCTTATTGCCGGAATTGCTGCCCATACATTCAACAAAAAAAGGTACTGGTGGGGAAAATTCGCGTACACATGAGGCTTTTCCTAGCCCCAAAATCCAATTTTGGCGATTCCCTATACCATTACGTGGAAGGTATCTGTCAGTCCACTGATTTTAGATAAAATTCAGGTCATTCGTTACCTTCTACTAACCAGACAGTAAACCACTCTTTTGGGGTTTTTTCTCTTTTTTTAAAAGCCCATCTTTTAGAAATCTAAAGGCCCCGCTTTATTTCCTTTAAAATACCCTGGGCCTTTTTGTGGTGAAAACTGAATTGACGACCCCTACGTAAACTGCATGTTGGGTTCCGTAAAATGGTCTAACACACGTTCTTCAAAGGGCGATCGGGTT
>CADEBD010000688.1:0-19137 GCA_902825455.1 Arctia plantaginis | reverse complement strand
AAGATTTTTTTGCCAAAAAAGGGCCCGGGGCCGCAAAAAAAAAAATTTGGGGGTAATAACGTTTGGTTGGGTCCGGGGGAAATTTTTTGGCAAAGGGGCGGCCCCCTTTTTGCCGAGGGGCTTCCCGCGCGTCCCCCATTTATTTGTCTCTAGTTGTTAGTTAGAGAGGCGCACCAAATAGGGAAAACCGCACACCAACAACAAGCGCGCGGGCTCCTGACATTGCCTATATGGACCACATAGGGGATAAATCCCGCCCACATGCCACCACTGTAACTCTGTACAAGATCCACACAGTGACCCACAAACCCCCGGAGTTATGACACTCGGGAAGTCCCGGGAAAAAAATTAAAATGTCTTGGGAACCCCCAAACGGATTAATCAGAAAAAAAATGGGGGAGTTGGAAAACAGTAAATCCACTTCCCCCCTTAGCAAAGCGGAGACAAAATGAAATAAAATGGGATACCCCCTTTTTTAAACAGGAAGCACCACGGCCACAAATTTTAGGGGCCTACGTGAGCTATATTTGTTTTCTAAAATATGTAATGGCAGAATCGCCTAAACGCACGGAAATTCACCCTAGTGACACAAGTCCCTGAAACCCCCCCAGAGTCACCTGCAAGGTATTCAGCATTATATTACGTTCTTTATACCAAAGACACATTCCCAGGGATATGATAAAGGGGGAGTTCATAGGAGAGTTAGGTGTTGAGCATGACACAATGGTGACTCGACTAATTTTAAATGAATAAAGCTTGGTTTCTTTAAAGTTAACCGGGGACCCTTAAAAAATTTTGAGCGACACAGTGACCCAACCCCAGCCATGTCCTCGACAACCCCGTTCGCGAACAATGGAAAAAAAGAAAAAGATGGCGCCCCTTGGAGATTCATCCCAGCGTTGTTGGCCATTCGTCTATGAGGTCATCATAGAACGGGCTGTGTTAAAGAATTTGAATTTTCCCGCGATCCCCGCGCCCCAAAAAAATGCTTTCCCATGTTTTGTTGCTTGAATACATGGCTGCCCGTCTCTCCTTTCGAGACGACCGGAAGCAACCGCCAACAGGCAAAGCCTGGGTGCTAACGCCCTATACCCTTGCACAAGAATACAGTGCAAGTCGTTGGCCTTGTAACAGTTCGAGGACAGCGCCTACGGTCGCCCTATCGGCCCATACGGTGCACCATAGCACATGAACCTAAATAATACCCCGTATTGATCTTAATGTAAAAAGATAGCCCCCATGTCGCATTTGATATCCTTGTAAATGCACAGAAACTTTTTTTTAGACTTTCATTAACTTTTTTAATATGTTCGATAAATGAAAAGTTTCTTTCTAAAACAAAATCTAGGTAACACACGGGCCTTTTTTTCACAGTAACTTTTCCCCAAATCTAATGCTGGCGGTTTTTTGAGGTTTTTTAAAAGTAGCTGGGGGGTTTTGTTGGGTGAAAAATTTAAGCGTTTACTTCACCCCATTGAGATACAGTTCAAACATCTATTGGTAGTCCCCAAAGCCCCCCTATATAGATTCCACCAAAAAAGCCGTCATCACATACGCGTTCAGAGTACATCCGGAGGGTTTTTGTATCGCAAGAAAATCGTCGAAGGCCGAATTTTCCACAAGTAGGGACCTAGCCCCCGATCCCTGAGGAACCCCATTGTAAGCGCCTTCGAAAAAAGATGCCCAATCAGTTAGTAGTACCTTTGAAAAGTACGAAGATATAAGGGAATAAAATTTTTAAAGCCCCCCCTGTTTTTAAATTTTTAGAACCATGGGCACCTACTTATCGAAGGCCCCAGATATATCAAAGAAATAGCCAGCAGTTTTGAAATTTTGACTCTGTGAAAAATTTTCAAACCCGATATAACAGCGTCATTGTCGATTTACCCAACGTAAACCAAATTGTCTATCATAAAATTTACTCCCCCTGGCAGAAGGGGGGCACTACAAGACGTTCTAAAAGCTTCCTAACGATGGTAAAATGTGATTTGGTTGGTAGGATTTAGGTACCCGGTGGTTTGTCCCCTTTTTGGGTTTTATGAAATTTACCCGCACCGCATATACGAGGAAATTTCCCAGCAATCCAAATTTTAAAGACTTAAAAATCGTGTCACCCGAAAGTTTACAAGCTTCTTTGATCATTTTGTTAGTATTTTATCATCGCCCGAAGCCTTGGTTTATGGCAAGGATCAAATTGATACGAAAAATTCGTCTAAAGTGGAAAACAGACATTGGAGACAGGGTGGGGTTCATGGCCCACTCCGTTTCTGCGGTAGTCAGGGTCTTTTTCCGGCCGATCGTCGGGTACGAGGATTCTAAAAGATTTTTTGCTGTTTTTCTACCCCGTGGTATATCGGTTATTAATTTTGATTTTCAGGGTTGAAAGGTCGATTGATCTATTTGCCTTTAAAAATTCGGATAAAAGGGGGACCAGGGCCCTCTCTATCGAGTCTATCGACAAGTTTTAAATTTAAGTTTCCTTCGATTTTTCCATGCAGCTCTGAGTGGGACCGGGAACTCTAAGAGCAATAGAGTTTATTGTCAAATCCCTGTTACTTTTTTTTTTTTTAAAAATTGTTTAAATTTCTACGACTTTCCGGGGTAGCTTTCGTAGTTCGACTAATCTATCATTCCCCCAATCACATCTAGAGTGTTAGTGTGATACGGCCCAAATAGATACATCAGCGCAGTATGTGAAATTTTCTGATAATTTCTGCGCTTTCCTCAGCTGATAAACTACTGCGACTGAAGTCTTTGGTAGAGTTGCAAATGTAAACCAAAAAAAGCCCAGTTGACCTTTATTTTTTATTAAAATTTAAAAAGGGCCCTTTGTGGTCCCCCGTGCAAGTTTTTTGGTATGAATTCGTACACGATCAAGCGGGATCACTACAGGATCGTTCGGAAAGGGACACGCCACCGGATTCGAGAGTCGCCGCGCGAAAGCGCCGTCAATAGAAGACTCACCCTTTGGGTTGCAAAAGTTGGTGGCTCGGTGGTTTTGTAAATAGTAAGTTTCATTTCCGAAATGAAATCTTCAACCCGCAAAAACGTCGAACGTGTCGTTGAACGCAATTTTGCCATACCATAATGAAGATGACGCTTTGACATCAGCGCCAATGAAAATTTTTATGTCCCCGAGGGTATGCAAACAAAACGTAAGTGATGTAAGTGGGGATCAATAGGAGTGAATATTGGAAAAAGCGCTCACTACGAAACCTTACGGTAGAGGAGAATTCACAAGGGCGCAGTGTGACCATAAGATTCCCAAAAAGATTTTTACCGTAAAATAGAACTTGAAACATATTCCCACCTGCAACGGCAGTCAAGCTGTACTACATTAGAGCAAGCGAGCGCTCTGATTTGTTTTGTATAAGGACAATGTCTAACTTTGTTTTTAAAAATTAAAAACGGTCAAATTATTGTGGTATTTTTTTTATGAAGTTTAAGGCCTACGAAAATCATCCATCAATTAGTTTTTCTCATAAAACTTTTTTTTTTTTTTTTTTTTTTTTAAGCTGTATTAAACTTTTCAGAAATTTGGGATTTAATTTTAGTGCTCCAGTTTTAATTTGTATGGGGACAGTCGGGACCCGCTCGAGGTCAAGGTTTTTTTTGAACCGCCTGCACTGTGCAAAGGGGGGCTTAAAATTTGGTGTTCTTTATCTGGGAAAACTGCTTTTCGTGTGCGGGGCCCAAATTAGCACAAGGGGGGTTTAATGGTGAAAAACTTTTTTACAGACCGATTGCTGACAATTAAGCAACGAACTATTTCTATATCGTCTAGAATCGACAAGTGCCCAGTCTATAAAATTTTATCTTTTGTGGGCTAGTTTTTCCGAACTCTCCCCCCAATTTCTAACCCCATCCATTGACGCCCATTTTCTAGTTTACGATGCCTAAACTTTTGGGGGACTTAAAAAATCGTTCTCACTTAATTTTAATTCGCCCTTTGATATTCTGCGGTATAAAGCGTTGGGAAAGGCACGATTTTCCATAAAACCCGGGTACGTTTTTACAATTATAGGGGGCTTTGGGCCTTTCGGTTTTTCTAATCGTAAACCTGCTGTTTTAATGGGGTTACAATTCCAGTTTCTTAACTGCCGTTCGTTAGTAACGTAACACGACCCCTGCCTTAGAGGTTTTTTTAACGCCTAAAATTTTGGAAACCCTCACGCTCGGTTTAATGGGTTTCAAAAGGTTTGTTTCGTTGCGACAAGGTTCGAAATAGTCCGCTAAGGTTTCCGTAGGGGAAGCAATAACAAAAGGGGCCTAGGAAACGCGGCTTAGTGGGGTCCCGGGACGGGGCAGATTTGGGTGGAAAGCGAAGTTAAAAGTTTGTCCGCGTACGTAAACTCGTTTTTGAGTTGCGATCCCCTCCATTTGTCGTAAAATCGCAAATTTCGCTTGTGCTAAAGGATTTTATTGCTAACATTGATACGAACCCCGGAAATTCGTTGAGTAATATCCATAATCGCCGTTTTATTCCCTACATTCACCCGAGACCCCCTTCATTAACTAATTCATTAATTTTTTTGATAAGTAATCGGTGCCGGGGACACTAAGTCAAGTAATTGTACTCCCCACATTATCACGCCCCGGTAGGGGACGAAACATTTCCACTTAAGTCCAAAATTAATAATGCGTTACGGCTTCCGTCTTTCGGCGTGAAACCCGCAGGTGACATTCGAAAAGTCTTTTCCCGGGTTTGGGTTAGAAATTCATTTGTCCCGCGGGACCCGGCAACTCGCTAACGCCCGACATACCCAAAACAAAAAACACCCCAAATCAAAAATTTTAAAAAAAGAAAAAAAAACAAGCTTAAAAAAAAAATACGCAGAGAAAAATCAATTTAAACAAAGGATACCTACCCACTTTTTGTAGATAAAAAAATTTAACCCCCCAATAGTCGTAAAAAAAAGAATTCGGGACTAATTTTTGTTTAGAAAACAATTAAAACTTAGAAATTCTTTAGAAACCTAACACAACCTTTAGCCGCCCCCAAACCGGAAACTAGTCCATAAAACACAGAAACAAATTAAAAAAAGTTTTGCATACGAAGTCACACGTTTTGTCGCACGGTGCCACATTTAAGCAATCTTTCGTTCTTTTTACCCAGGATTTAGGTTACCGAGCCCACACCTACGACTCCGATTCCAGAGAGCCTACACCTTTGACCCCCTGATTCTGTGGAGCCCCCCCCCTTCAACCCCTGTTCTGTTGGAGCCCCACACCTTCGACCCCCGATTTTTGGGGATCCCCACCCTTTAAAAACCCCCGATTCTGTTGGAGCCAAACCTTCGAACCCCGATTCGGGGAGTTGTCTAGGCCGGCAATGCCTAAATTGCGGGTCCCTTGTTGACAGTAAACACTTATATAAGGTGACGGGGTGGAGAAAAAATCGGGTTGAAAATTATAGGGCAATTTTAAAAATTTTAAAATAGTAAATTCGTTATAAAACAGTAAAATTAAAGGGAAAAAAATTATTACCCATACACGAATAGTCAGTAACGTTTTTTTTTTAAAATTATTTTGTTCTATAATAAATTGAAAATACAAATATATATAATGTAAAAAAAACTAAAATTTAAAATGTAAAATTTTAAAACTTTAACTAAAATTTAATTTTAATCTTTACACCCGACGTTCCTTCACCGACGAAAAAGACCTGAAGGAACGTATGCTCACAAAAAAACTGACACTTTCCCCTGAATGTGACCAAATTTTAAAAATTCTAAATATAGTTTCTCACAATGAAGTAATATAGGTAACTGTTTTCATTGTTTTTTTTAAAGAAAGAAATTTTTTTTTTTGTTTTTTATTTCACGGACAGTTAATTTAATTTTTAATAGCAAAATTTTAAAACAAACCATTAAACAATGTCCAGTAGTGACCCCTGTGGGGGTTTTAAGAGCTGACCAAAGGAGTGCTCGCTAAAAAACAGCACTGCAAAAACCCAAAAAAAAACTTGAAACAAACCCCGCATTAAAACAAATTAGTCAGGGGAATTTCGTACCCAAAATCTCCTTTTTAGAAAGGCTTATGTCCAGCAGTGACACTAAAGGCTGTTTATGATGCCCATATTTTATAATATATATATTATATAATAAATTTAATAATAATTAAAACATGCTGACGCGTTGCTACTATCCACTAAAAAATTCTACAGCTCACCCCTTGGTCCCGCTTTTCAGTCAGTATTGAATGCAGTATTTATCATTGTTTTTCTTTCTTGCGTTTCTTCTGTACTCTAAATTGTACTTTAAGCACTTCAAAAAATTTTCAATACCGATAAAAATGTAAAAAATGCCCTTAATTCTAAAATATAGGTTCATTTTCGAAAAAAAAGAAAAAAATACTAATAACTATTCAATGTACCCCCGGTGACACCCAGAAAATTAAACTCATAATAGTAACGCGATCCAAGATACTGTTACGATCAAAAAACGTGAAACCTGTAAAGATTTTTAAATCTGCAATCGTTTTAAGCTTCGGGTTTTGTTTTTTATCCCTTTTTATACTTGTGAACAGCCCTAAGATTTTCAAAGAAGATTTTTATGCCGCACTTTTTGGGCTTACTAGAAATCCCCAAAAAGAATCACCCCAGGTCAAACATCCATCAAGGAAAACAAGGGTTTCCCCAAAAAAACATTATGTTTTGCCTCATGTAAAAAAATTTGAAAATTTTGAGAAATAAAACGCAGATTTATAAAATCAATAGCTATGCGAAGCACAATTAAAATTTTGTATCTCTTTCCCACAAAACAGGTGTTTCTTTTATAAAAATTAATTTTTTAGCCCCTTCAGCACCGGATTTTTATTAGATTTTATAAGAATTTACTTGAAAGGAAAAGGGGTTAAAATCTTTCTCTGCACTATAAATAAAAAAAAAATCTTAATGAAATTAGTAAATAATAAGTTAACAAAATTGGTATTCTCGAAAACATAAGTTTCCTTAAAATCGAACAATTTTATCGAAAATGATAATAATTTTTAATTAAATTTAATGGTTTGAAACAGAATAACCACTTCTTTCTGATTCGGGGGATATGGTATGAGCTACACTTGGTAAAGAATTTTTGTATTTATATCCGAAATCCTCAATATAACCAAGAAGGAGCTCATCTAAGGCTTGAGCCCCGGGGGTTTAGGTAGAGCCGGTTGACTAGCAGCCCTCGAAGGGGCGGAGACATAAACCAAATATCGGGGATCCAAAACCCTCCCTTTCCCCCCCAACGACACGCCAGCCTTTGAAAGACGCCTACCGTCCCCCCCGGAGTTTTTTTAGAGAACGTACGGGCTTCGTAAACCGGACGAGCCGCCGGACGGTGGTCTACATCAAATAGTCCCCCCCACCCTCTGGACAAAACCAACCGTAGAGAAACCCCTCCGCCCCCTAGCTTGCTCTCTCCCATGCTCTCCCTTATACGAGAGCCTCCGAGCAAACCTCGGGAGGGCTGTTCCCATCTCGGGGGCCCAATTGGCTGTAGGCGGCAGCGCTAAGGAAGAAAGCTAATTCCCCCCCCAGAAGAAGGGGGTAAACCCCGGGAGGGTTTGGGCCCGCCCCCCACAGAAAACTCAAGACAAAATAACATTGCCCAAATTCAAACCTACTAACCTGAAAATACCTAAAATGGGCAAATACCTTTTTCCGTAAAAAAATAAAACACTCTCAGTTGACTTTTCTGACGGAGGGGTATGGGTTAAACGGTGCCACGCCGCCCCTTCCCACTGCCCGAGTGTTTTGGGTTCAAACCCACATGGGACGAATTTGTGTTATCCAAAATTGTGTTCTGATCTGGGTGTTCTTTGTGTCCGTTTCATGTAGTTTGTAAAATTCCCCCCGAACCCGGATTTTTTCCTAATGGGGGAGTTTTTCTTTAAAAAAAAAAAAAAAAAAAGCTTCGTATTTAAAATACCACCTATCGCTGGTCTGGTTTAGACAATGTGTAGCCCCGACCAAATCCCAAAATTTGATCCCAGCCACAGGGCTGTGGTACTACTTACCCCCGATTACTACGACCATATACGATCAGTTGTATGGTGGGTACAGCCATCCGTTTTTTACAGTACTGGTGCGTAAAGGATGAAGGGGCACTAAAACGCACCTACTGGGCCTAAGGGAGTATAAGAGCTGTCTTAAAATGATACTGGCTAAAAAATCCTACAGACATCCAACCCGGAAAAAAATTTTCAAAAGAATGCCCAAGGCTTAAACGTCCGACAGCTGTTTGTTCTCAAAAACCACGAGGGGAAACATCAGAAGTTCACGCGAGCAAATCATTAAATAAATATGTTTTAAAAATAAATTCTGCATTTTAAACATTTTTTTAATCGTGTTTCAAAAAATAAGGATCGAGCATACCTAGAAAGACAAGCGGGTTTTAAAAAAGTGCACTGCAATCATTTTCATTAAATTCAATATTTTTTTACAACAATTTTTAACAAAATTTTTAAATTATTATTAATATTTCCTAAAAAGAAAAATGTTTTTGGATAGCTTCGGGGATATCTGGGGGGTAACATTTGGGGTCTTGTGCAGCTAGCTACTAGTTAAACAATTCTGTCATTTATAATATAGAAATCAAATTAGCTCCCTTAGGACCCATAATGTTTTGGGGCTTTCCGATTAAAGGGTGTATGCCTATTTTTCTTCACTTTCTCCCCTTTGCTAAGGGGGAAAGTAGAAATTTTTTAATTTCCAAATTTTCCCTAATTTTCTTGTGATTAAATTTTGTTGCGGGTTCCACGCATTTTTTTTATTTCCCGGGGGCTTCCCCATGTATAAAATCGGTGTTCGTGGGTCACTGTGTTGATCCCGTTACGGAGAACAGTTGGGGGGGGTGTGGGGGGGATTACCCTATTTAAAAATCATTTAAATAATAATCTTTGTAAAATGTATTTTTTTAAATATTTTTTCACAGTTTTTAAATTTGATTATCATTGTAAAGATAATTAAAATTTTAGATACTGTTAAAAACTCGTAAAAAAAACATCCCTTGATCCCTCGCAAATTCTCGGTAACCCTCTTCTTTTGTAAATTTTGTAAAATTTTTGACAGTTTTTTTGCGGGTTTAGGGTCTGAAACAAGTTCAAATGTATGTAAAAGGAAAAAAAATTTGAAATAACTTTTTTGTAATTTTTAAAAACCCTACTCATGTTTTTAATTATTTTTTCAAAATTAAAGGGTTTTTTACAATGAATAACTAATTGAACCCTAAAAAATACAATACCCACTCCCCCGTTCTTTTAATAGCCATTGCGGAATATGTTTCTAAATTTTTAAAAAACTCAAAAACATTACTATACCTAGGGAAAAACATATACCTTTTTTCTGGGTCCTTTTTTCTTATTTCTTTTTAAATATCTGAATTTTAATAGAAATTTGATACACACAGTTTAGGGGCCTTTTTTATTATATCCATAATTTTTAAAAAAAAAACTGCAACAGGTCCCGGGGGGACGCCCCGGGGTAAAATTTCGAAAAGATTGTGAGTTTTACTAAAAAGATAGACAGCTTTCCTCTTATTACTTGCTTTCAAAATATCAGGTTTAAAATCAAAGGTTTTTTTCTTTTTACGTAAGTGGGATAAAATTATAGATTGCAAAAAGTGTACAGCGATATAAGAGTAAACCTTGTGACTTTTGAGTTGTAGGTTATACAATTCAAAAGTTTGTAGGTTGTAAGTGACTACTGGTGGTCACTTACTATTAGGACCTATCTGTCGTTTATTTATTTACTTCAAAATTTCAAATAGTAAATCAAAAAACCAAATAGTAAAATTGTTAATGGGGATCGAGTTGTTTTGTACTTACTTGCGTGAACCAAAACTATACAATTTAGTGATGGCCCTGTTATCAGTAACACTTCATTACAAGCTTTTTGAAACAGCATAAAATGGCATCACAATCGGAATTACCTCACGCACGAAGATCAAAGACATAGATTAAAATGAATGAGTACGGGTTTATTTCCTGTAAAAATTAAGAATTACTTTCTAATTAAATATTTTTCCAATATGTACATTTACCTTTCCTTTTTTTTTATTTACCTTTATTATAAGCGAACTGAATTGTGTCATAAAAATATATATGTAAAAGAAAGCGACTTTCACTGTGTATAAAATACATATCTGAAAAGCAATCACTTAACGATAAACAATATTACATTAATTCACTAAAGTTTGGAAGATAATATTAAAACGGTTTTTATTCGTGTGATGACACAAATGATAGTTACATTTCTAAATTAAATTTCTGAATTTATGTTATATCAGGCGTCGATTAGGTCACGGGCCGCCAGAGAGCAGGCTTCTCTGCTGGCACGTTAGGGCTGCGTTAGAGATTAAGGTGTCGGACTGATCGCAAATAGACGTTATCGATTTGCGGGGGAATGCTTGTGGTTATGGCGGATAGGGACAGATAGGCGTGGAATCGATTCGGGGAGGACCTTAAAATCACATGGTCCGAGTGTTCCCCCTACGGGCAGACTCAGGCGACAAAATTATTAGTCAATAGTTTTTGTACAAATTGAGCATTTGTTTGCTGGGTATAGTTATGCCGAACTCAGACACAGAAAATTATTTCTAAATAAAATAAATGCCGTACAATAGAATGATAAACTAAATACTAACTAAATTGATAAATAATTAATTTTGACTGTCATGAGAGTTGTGTGGAAGGTGTGTGTGTGTGCATTCATGTTTACACGCATTACGTAGGCTGTAACCGCAACACGAACAACAAGCCCGCAGGTCTTGGCACATTCGCCATATATATATGGACCCACCTTTAAGCAATTCTTTCGTTGCTTTTACCGAGTGATTGAGGTTTACCCGAGCCCTCACCTACGACCCCAGATTCCAGGGAGCCCAAAAACTTCGATCCCTGATTCTGGGAGTCCAGTGTCTTAGGGCGGCAAACGCATTTAATTTGGAGGTGTCCATTTTTGACAGTAATTTATTTATCATGAGGCGACGAGCGTGGAAAGAACAAAAACACGGGTATAAAAATTTAAGGGCCCACTTTCTATAAAAATTATATTACAGTAAATTCGGTTATAAAACAGGAAATTAAGGAACAAAGCTTTTTAAACCATATATTACCAACTATTCAGTGACTTTTTTTAAAGTTATTTAATTTTATATATAATATTGACCATACAAATAATAGGTCTTTACCTATGAAATTGCCGTTTTGTATGCAATAAGTGAAAGTACTTATTTTTTCAAACTTTTTTATGTCTGTTATTCGAAGTAATCCCCCATGCAATCGACGCATCTTTCCCAACGTATGGCAGTTTATTGATGCCCTTCTTGTAAAAATCAGTGGACGGGAGGCAAAAAAACTCTTCAAAGGCATTTTTTACTGCCTCTCGGGAATTGAATTTTTTACCCACTAAAAAGTTGTCTAAATTTTGGAAAAAGTAATAGCCGGTAGGTGCAAGGTCTGGTGGTCACATTTGCAACCAGCTTTGGTCAATCGGTCGTCCCCAATGCTCCTTCACGACAAAAGCGTGACCCCATACTGCGCAACAGACAGTCTCTAAGGCCAAGAGCTGGGTTGGAAAACTCTCCCTCATCCGCCATACTCACCAGACCTTGCACCTACCGACTATTACTTTTTTCCAAAATTTAGACAACTTTTTAGTGGGTGTAAAAAAAATTTAATTCCGAGAGTCAGTACAAAAAAACCTTTAAGAGTTTGTTGCCCCCCGTCCAGCTGATTTTTACAAGAAGGGCATCAATAAACTGCCAATGCTTGGCAAAGATGCGTCGATTGCATGGGTGATTATTCGAATAACAGAAATAAAAAAGTTTGAAAAAAATAAGTACTTTCACTATTGCATACAAAACGGCAATTTCATAGGTAAAGACCTAATATATACTAACTATAAAAAAAATGTAAAATTTAAAGTTTAAAACTAATAATTTAATTTTGAATCATTTACACCACCCACTTCCTTTACCTGACTAAAACGATCTGAGGGAAAGTATGCTCACTACATAACTGAAACGTTCCACTGAATGTGAGCCACTATAACAATTCTGTTGAGAATAGATCAATTGACGAACCTCTTTTCTATAACCTCATGTGTGACAGCGTCAAAACGAAAATAGAATAAAAAAGAAAAAAGAAAAAGAGATGAATGTGTTTTAAATTGTTTTCTTTATTCTGTTCAAAGTATTGTATACACATTTTTTAGTTGAAAGCACTCTTGAATCTTAGTTTATTACATAAAACAAACCCACCGAAATTTACAACTTTTTATGGGCCCAGGGCAGCTGTGAAAGGGTTTTGTTGGAAGCAAGGCCGGGAAAAGTGACCGAAAAGAAGTCAAGATGAGCAGTCATCGCACAGCAAGTCAATGTTGAGGAACGTGCACGCAAGTCGCTTTAAGTCAGAAAATCGCCACGAAAGTTTGTAAATTCATTTTGTTTATTTAAAAGTTGTCAGAAGTCAACTAATGTAAGCAAAATGGATACTGTAAAATCTCAGTTGGAGATGCTAAGTGAAGATAGTCAGGGAAATGTCAATTTCATTCATGGCGATTTAAACTAAACTGCACTAAAGAATAAAGACCTGTATGACATTGTGACAGGCGTGAAAGTCGAACCAGCAGATGCTGTGTCAGAAGGAAAGGTTTCAGTTTGGGATAAAGAAGGATGTCGAAGCTCAAACATTGACGGGGTTTAAAATGTAAACAGAAAGGGATAGCGAACAAAATTGCAAACTGTAAAACTGCCAAAGACAGTTGGACAAATTAGTTACTTTATATGGCACAAAGACTGATGTAAACTTTAGAAACGTCTCGAATTAAATTTTTTACCTTTGAGTATGATGAGTATGATGAAAGCAAGTCAGCAGTAGAGAATTTTTATGGAGATTATGGATTTGGCTGAAGAAGGTCGACTGAAATGATCCTATGAGAAAAAAGTGGATCATGACAAAGATCTTGACTGTCTTACCACCAAAATTGGCGCATTTCAGAAACATCATGGAACAACGTGACCGGACCTACAAAGAACTTAGATACTCTCATTGAACATTTAAGGCTTGAAGACGAGCAATTTAAGAAATCGACGACAAACGCAGAGAGTAGTCCCAGCAACGCTCTCATGAAAAGGGACGTGTGAAACAAGTACAGTCATTCAAGCAAGCAGGACCAGTCACAGCTCGCATGTTACAAATGTGAGAAGAAAGGTCAGTAATCAAGGAGTGCAGAGGAAAGCCATGTCAGAAATACATCGAGTACTGCAAAGAAATATCATGTAAAAAATTGTAAGCAGAAAGGACTTTTCGCAAAGGACTGTCCATTCAGAGAAGAAGGAAATAAGTCAGCAAATGGAATACCAATCAAGAAGGCTTTTTTTGACCACAACACTCTCGACAGTGGACAACGACATCTCGAAGGACAGGGAAAATTTCATGTATAAAAGACTGTGGAGCCAGCCAACACTTGACGTCTCATCGAGAATGGTTTGTACAGCTGATGAACTGGACGAGTCCATGCCAATTGTGATTGGAGACGCAACCAGACTAGATGGCGTTGCAGTCGGGAACATCGAAATGGAGGCTTTGATGGTCAAAAGTGGTATCCAGTGGTACTTGAAGATGTGATCTACGTACCAAATCTTTACTTTAATCTTTTCTCAGTAAGTCAGATGCTTGACAAGGGATATGTATAGAAGGCAAATGTAAAGAAGTCGACATTTTACAGTCGGGATAGCAGGAGATTGTGGCAATAGCAAGGCGCAAAAGGAAATCTTTTCAAAATGACGCTCAGGAGAGAAGAAGTGACAAGTTGATGGTTCAGTCGATCAAAGTATGGCATGAAAGACTCGCCCATCAAAAACCGGAAGTATGTGAGGGACATACTGAAAAGAAAAGGTATCAAGTATGTGATGACTGGAATAATTATGTGTGCACGGGGTGCTCATATGGGAAAAACAACACGATCCTCACACCCGAACAACCCCAAGACAGCCCAGCAGCCATTAGAAACTTGGCATGTTGACACCGGCGAGATGAACATCCGATCTCTAGGAGGATCAAAGTATTGCTCATGTTGAAAGATGATTTCACCCACTACCGAACTGTTACTTTATGAAGACGAAAAGTGAAGGCCCAGCGAAGATTGAAAGCTATCTAAGACTTGTGAGAAAATCAACTGGGAAGAAGAGTGAAAAGTCTGAGATCTGATACTGCACGGAATTGAAAAATGCAAAAAAGAAAGAGCTGATGGACAAGTTGGGAATCTTTCATACCTTTACGAATGTAGATACACCAGAACAAAATGGAAGGGTCGAAAGAGAGATGAGAAAGATTGTCGAGGCAGCCAAGGCAGAGATACAAGCAGATTGTTTGGATGAGAGACTATGGGCAGAGGCAATGAACCACGCGATTTTGCACGATCAACCAGACAGGAACCAGCAAACGTACCAGGGAAAAGTCCGGCAGAAACCCATGGTTTGGAAGAAAAATGAAAATTTAGAAACTGCGACCTTTTTTATGTGAATGTTATGTGCTGACTCAAGCACAGAAGAGAGGTAAGATAAATAGAAAAATCAGAAAAGGGAATTCGGTTGGCTATGACATCGATTCGCCATGTTAACAGGACTTATATGAAAGAGAAGAGAGAAGTAGTCACTTCAGACAATGTAATCTTCGACGAAGAAAAGATAGACAGAGGCAAGGTACTGAACTGAGACATCGACAACAGAGGGCACACCTGAGAAGCAAGAAGAAAGCAGCAGGTGAGTCAGACGAAGAAGAGGAAAATGGACAACAGGAGAAAAATGCTGAGGAGACTAATAACAAAGAAAAAAGGGGTAAAACCGCCAGAAGAGCCAGGAAGAACAATTTTGCGAGATCGTCGAACTTTGCAACCGCGACTGAGACTGAAAGACTGCGTACTTGAACTCCAGCGTGGAGGAACGAGCGCAAAAGTAGCCATGATTGGTGAAAACGGAAGACATCCCGGTGAGTGAAGCACTCAAAGATGAGAAGTGGAAACAAGCAATGCAGGAGGAGAACGACTCGGTTAATGGAAATGAAAAATTGGGAACTGCTGAACTATCCAGAAGGAGTGACACCGATCACTTGTCGTTGGGTACTTCGACAGAAGGCAGACGGAAAATACAAGGCCAAAACTCGTAGCAAGAAGATTTGAACAGAAGAAAGGAGTGGACTACGCGGAAACATTCAGCCCAGTAGCCCGCCATGAATCGATTCGACTACTTTTTGAGTCATGCAGCGTCAGAGAAAATGAAGTTGGTATCGTTCGATGTGAAGAAAGGGGATTCTTGTATGGAAACCTGGAGCAAGTTATTTATATGAACCAGCCTGAAGGGTTCGACGATGGATCAAGGAAAAGTTTGCAAGTTGGATAAGAGTCTTTACGGCTCAAACAAGCTCAGAGGATGTGGAACGAGAGGGTCACCACACACTTTAAAAATTAAGATAGGCCTGATCAACACTGATAAACGACCCATGTATTTACTTATAACAAGGACAAGAGCATTATGCTCTCACTATTCGTGGATGATGGTTTGATAGCTGGTAAGGATGAAAAAAAAAATATACAGATCTTGGGCGATAAACAAGGAATTTCAGATCACATACAGCAAGAAAGCACAGAATAATGTACGTACTTGGGCATGGAAATCAAGATGACAAGGATGGTATCTTCGTGAATCAGCCTCGAACACTGAAAAGATCTTGAAAAAAATGAAACTCGAACAGTGCAACCCGCATCAAAACCCATTGAGCAAGGGAATGATCACCAAGAAGACAGACTTCAAGAATGACGAGGCACTACCGGCAAAACAACAACTATTGTGAGGCGATATGGAGTTTTTTGTACTTAGCTACAATCACTCGCCCGGGACATCAGCTTCGCCGTGAACTATCTCAGTCGATTCAACGATCAACACTGTGTATTGCAACACGTCGAGAGCAGCAAGCATTGCAGACATTCCACTAAGCCACTCAACCGAAGAGTTTTGAGTGCTACGTTGTAAATGATCAAGGACAAGTTTTGACAATTGATCAATTGACGAACCTTTTTTCTACAACCTCATGTGTGACAGCTTTCAAAACGAAAATAGAATAGAAAAGTAAAAAGCAAAAGAGATGAATGGTTTTAAAAATTTTTTTCTTTATTCTGTTCAAAGTATTGTATACACATTTTTTATGTTGAAAGCACTCTTGAATCTTAGTTTATTTTGCTACAACAAACCCAACCCACTGAAAATTTACAAACAAATTCTAAGCATAGTTTCTCATACTAGAAGTAGAAATAGGTATACTTGTTTACAATTTTTTTTCAGAAGAAAGTTTTATTTTGTTTTTATTTCACGGACAGTTAATTTATTTTTAAAATAGCAAACTTTTAAATAAAACTATTTAAAACAATGTCCCAGTAGTGACCGCTGTGGGTGTCGTAAGAGCTGACCAAAGGGAGCTAACTCTGTAAACAACAGGACGCAAAGACAAGAAAAAAATTGAAAACAAACCCTGCATTAACCCGTTTAATCAGCGTGATATCGTTTGGCCAAAATCTCCTTTCTATAGTCCAGCCGCTCAAAAAATGCGTTTTGACACCTGTCAATTCGTCATGACTGGTGATGTACAATAAATAACATTGATAATTTTAGTAACGTTATTTTTTGCATTATTATGCATATTTATTCAATTTAATTATTTTATTATTATTTAATTTGTTATTTTTATAGGCATTATATTTCCATATATTTAATAAATATTCACGATGTAAATAAATTTTTAAAAGAATCAATTAATTGAATTGAATCGTAAATTTCTAAATGTAACGAAGGGAATAAAAATAAAATGCTTTATTTATTGGAAAATGTATATTTTGAAATACATAGTTTTAAGCCCTTTAACAATGAAGACTATGTCAAACAATTTAATCTTCCGATTCGCTTGAGGAGGTCGCTGTCATCTTCACTAACGTGTATAATCATATTATTGTCAATCATAGTAAACTATACGGATATCGCGGTAAGTCATCAAATATAATCTTTTTAGTTTCAACCACCTTCATCCAGTCATCTCTTGTGACTTTTTCGCATGCATCTTTTAAAAGCATCTTCATCTTTTTACGCCTTTAGGGTGGAGAAGTATTATGACGGGCTGTAAAAACCTTTAATTGACCCCTAATTAGCTCAATGGCGTTGTACTGGCAGTGGTAAAGAGGGAATTCGGAGAACGCGATGACCGTACTCCAGAGCCAACTCATCTATTTCATATCAAAAAATTGTCAGCTTATGGTCATGACTAATTTCATCAGCTCTGCTTTTAGCATTACCATATTTGCGTCAATGCCACTTTTTTGCAGCCAAGCCATCAATTCCTCTTTTCTATTAGCTTGGGTAGGTACTTTATTTTTTGCAAACCCAATCCTAAGGGGCGTTTTTTCCATTAAATTATAACTGAAGGCTTTGGCAGGACAGTAGCAACACATCCTGGAACCACTCCATAAATGAAGCCGCATTCATTTCTTTTTGATAGTCAGTAGTGGTTTTTGACTCAAATGCCAATAAACCGTTTTCCATGAAATCTACTTCGCAAAAACCAGCGTGGCATATTATAAGTCTGCTCCTTTACCCATTGGCACTTTTGACGTTGACGCTTGGTGTCATCTGTCCAAGAACGAGAAATCGTGTGATTGGCGTTCAGCCATGTCTCGTCGATGAAAAACGACATTGTCCCAATTATCGATTTTTGTCGCTTCTCTTAAAAAAGTAATTATTTTTAAAATAAGTCATTTCTTTCTAAGAGAATTTTCCTTTTGTCCGTCAAAATTTTAGATGCTGCTTTCAAAGATGCTAGAATTTATCATTCCTGGAATAATAACCAACATATGATTCCTTATTGCATCGACGTTCAAATCTATCAATGTCTGTTGCAGGTTTTAGTTCTGCGTTTCTTTTTTGGTGTTCTTAAAATATTTGCTTCCATGCCAGATGAGCCGAACTTTACCTTATTAATATTTGCTATCGTCCGTTTGCTCACTCCAAGTGCCTGAGAAATGCGTTCTTGGACCTGGTCGACAGGAATTAAAGTTCGGCCATTTTGTCTTTCACGCTCAAAGTAATATTGTAGCTTGATAATTAGTTCACGAGTTTCACTTTTCAATGTTTGGCCGCGTTTTGGCATTGTTATTATACACTAAAAGTCCAGATTAGAGCAGAGGTCAGTATGTCAAGAAGAACAGTCCAAAATAAACAAGAATAACAGCCACGACAAAATACACAACGAGAAACACTGGAGAACGTAGTCTAGGCGGTGAGAGACGACTGTTTTTAAATGTCACAAAATGGCGGCCCCCACAACGCTATTTTGGGTTGCCATTTTTTACCAGAAATATAAAGTAGTGGGTAATTTTATTATCAATGATTTTTTAAGTTCATCTGACTGATAGTAGGACACTAATTTTCTTAAGTTTTGTTTGGGCGTACCTTTATTATATTATTAACTTTATTAAGTACTAAGTACATTATATGTATATTATAAAATTATAACGTTTTATTTTATATTATACCGACAGAATATATTAAGACTACAAAAATATTTGATTACAATTGCTCGTTATTTTGCCACATCACTACAAAAACAAACAGTTGACATAACCTTGAAACAGCGCCGTTTGACGTGGTTTGACTTTTAAAAGCTATTGTTTTTATATTTGTTTAATAAAGTAATTGTAATAATTTTAGCCCAAAATTAATACATTTATTGTTAAGTAAGTTGCCATAATTATTCGAATTTTAATGTTATCACTCGTTAATAAGGTAAATAAAAGATATTTAAAATTTGCCGTAAATTGTACGCCAGTTCAAAGTTACATCGCCCAGTCGATCACGATCTGTCAGAAACGCATTCTTTGAGCGGCTGGACTTTAGGAAGAGGCTTTTGTCCAGCAATAGGCTATTAAAGGCTGTTGATGATGATGATATTTCAACAAACAGATTAGTTTCAAACTATTATAAAAATATTTACATAATAATTGAAACATGCTGACAGCTGCTTGCTACATCTACTAAATATTCGTACAACTCAGCCCATTGTGTTAGCTTCTCAATCAGTATTGAATGACAGTATTCATCATTGTTT
>CADEBD010000687.1:0-18960 GCA_902825455.1 Arctia plantaginis | reverse complement strand
CGGACCATACCCAACTAAAGGAGGCCGCTCATGATCGAGAGGTGTACCGTCTGCTGACCTCCAAACTTCATTTTGAGGATGGCACCCCATGATGATGATTGATCTCAACCTGGCACCTTGGGATTGTGATGGGAAAATGGGAGTTCAATATGTTTCCATTTAAAATAGTTACCTATTCAGCTGCGATGTAATCAACAAGCGCTGACCTCTCTCTTGTCATGTCTCAACTTCCTATTCTTACCCACTTACCTTAATCCCTATTTGCGCTTCCTATCCGTTAACCACGATAGAAATCTTCGCTCAACAAATAATTTGCTACTCCTGTGCCCTTCCTACAATTCCGACTTCTTGAACTCTTCGTTTTCTATGCAAGCAGTACTGCTCAGGATGTAGACAAATCTTTTCAGATTTAAAAAGAATGTACACAATTACCTTCTTGAGATGGCGGAATTACCTAGTCAGTACCTACCAGTAAACCTCCTTATTAGTAGTAGTAGTGTACGAATACAAAGTATATGGATTTATGTGTATTGACATGAATATATGTATATTTATGTATGTGTGTAATTGTGTAAATAATATGTTAGTTTATGTTAGTTCTATATATTTTTACTTAAAAAAAAACTTTATAACTACTAGATTTCTACACCACCCAAAGGTTGGGTGGTGTAGAAATCTAGTAAAAAAAAATCTAGTAGATAAGGGTGGAGAATGCCCAGGGGCTAAAGTCCCACCAGGGACTTCCTTTCTAGGGTATACCTGGTTCCCCGGCTATTAGTACCCGGCGACGGCGTGCGGTTTTAGTCGGTTCGAGTCCGACATGCCACCGACAGGTGGTATCCGAGAGGATTTCCGCACGGAAAAAAAAAAAAAAAGGGGCTAAAGTCCGCCGGTGTACATAAGTGCATAAAGTTGTAAATAAATAAATAAATATTAAAGGAAAGTTGGTGAGATGTAAGAAGGAGATATTGGTTATACGGGAGGATTGGAAAGTGTAAGCAATAGCTCGAGTTGGTAAAGTTTGCATACCTTTAACTGAAACTGCTGCGGCTGTTGTCGGAAGTCTGAACCTTTTAACTCACTACAACATTAATAAAATTGCCGACCGTGACCTCTCAGTTCACCGATGTAAACAAATATGTTCGATATCCATGGACCATTTAGTTAATTGGTACACACGAGCAATATGAGTAGGGCTACCTTGGACCTTCGTCTTGTTGTTAATAAATTTGCAAGTAGGTACTTCGTATTTAAGGATATGTGGTTTATGGCTACTGTCGTACAACGTAGAGGCTGAGTAGCTGACAAGAGACTGCGGCTGTGTTTGCCAACACCAAGTTGGCAATTACGTTCAAAGAAATCGAATTCCTGAATAGACACTTTGCCGCACATATTCCTTGGACTAAATCCGTACATCTAGATAACGTAGTCCATAGGCAACAAGGATTTACCGGTAGCATTATCACTTAAAAAACAAAAAATAACAAACAAAACGAAGAAAATCGTAATTAACATCCATCATAATCCGCTATTAACATATATGTTTGTTGAAAACAACTCATTCTTGGTAACGGCAATTAACAGTGCTAATGTGCCGGGGTTAGTCATTCCTATTGTAATATGGCTATCTACCTATTAACTTAATGAATCCCTCATTATTCTACGGTTTGAATAAATTGCTCGTCGTTCGTAAAGGGACAGGGGAAATAGTCTAAATGTATTCAGAAAACGTTGGAAATATTTCGAATAAACGACTGTAATTTAGAAAAATGCCGCATTATGTTACGGAAATGATACGTCTTCAATACTTTCTAAACAAAAATATCTAATATACATAAGGCATATATTATTTATCATTTATTTACTTCATATTTAAAAAAAAAATTGGTTAAATGGATGAGGCCAATTATTCTCATGAGCTTATGCGAATTCTTGCTCTCTAAAATGCTCTCAACAGAATGCCATGTTGAAACGCCTGCCTTTTGGCAATAAACTTAAGTTTTAAATGATCAAATAAAGACACCACTTTTTCTCGAATATTATGTCTCTATAAATAAATGAACTTTGGCTAAGTTAATTTATTTGTCAAGGAGCACAGGATCGGTTATTATGGCGAACTTTACGCCTTTGGACGTCTTTTGTTTTATATATATATATATATATATATATAATGAGTTGCTTATGGAAACAAAAACCTAAGTTATTGGTTTGTAAAGAGAAAATTATTCTTATAAGAAACATATCACAAATAGCTATTGCAAACATAACGTAATTCTACACTTAAATACAAATTATAATTATTTACTAACCTGTAAAGAGAAACAACATTAAAAACTATTGCTTCAAATTATATCTTTACAGGCTAAAATTGGATAAAATGTTTTTTTTGAAAACCCTCGTTCACTTGTTATTTTACAAAGTCAGAGAGAATTTTTCTCATTATAGAATGAACATAGTGCAAACTACTGTCACCATAGATAATACTTTGACATATAAAGTCGAATTTAATTAAAATTCAATGAAGAGCCAAAAGAGCTTGATTTACACATATATATATATATATATATATATATACATACACAGACAGCATAAAACATAAAATACGGTTACAATAAAAAATGACAACAGTAGTGCATGTGAATTAGGAAGCTGTCTTTTCTTTTCGCGCTAATCTTTGTTAAATATTCTTGTGTTATTGAAATTGATTGGGATGATAAAGTAAACCGAAATACTATGATAGCATTAGACAAAGTATGTAGTCAATTGCCTCCCTCATGACGTAAGTTGTATGTTTGTATGTTGAGCTATTGATAGCTACAGTTAACGACCTCTGTTTGAGACAGAAAAATATCAATCTCTCCGTCCTCGAAACATGTGTACAAAATGCGATCAAAGCAGAAAGGAAAAGAATTCAAAGCAATCTTGTATGAAAGTAAAAAAATGTTTAATAGAGCAAATAATATGGTACCCACAATCATGTCACATACTTTAAAAAATCGCTCAAACCGTACGAGTGGATTGGTAGATACTAATTAATTAAAACGTAACTAATGAATTTCAAAATAAGCAGTAAAATCTAAAGGATGGTAAATGAATCTCAACAGTAAGTATAGAAATCCGTGACCTTCTTAGGATGTTGTAGAGAAGGAGGTTCTAGATTTTAGAGAATTCATATTTCAGATATATAAATAACCCAAACATCTGTTTGTGGCCCAATTGGAATTTTAACAATCCACATATTTATTGAACAAACAATCAAAAGTAGCATAATTATCGACCGCATGGATGGCGTAGTGTTTAAGCGCTACTACGCTGAGTGTTTTCCGATCCCCACATGGGACGACACTGTGTGATTCACACAATTGTTGTTCTAAGTTTCATATGTGTTTGTAAAGTCCCCCGCGACACAGGATATATTTCTAAAGCGGGAGTTGTCTAACCAAAACCAAAACAACAAAATAGTAATCCACTTAATTCCTGTACTCATTGTACTCGTATATTATATTGTGAATTGGATCGGATGAAGCATCGCAATCTAAATGTTAAGAGTTTTATCAAATTATAATGTTATCGAAGTACATTATAAATCAGTTTAATTTAAATCGGATTAATATCATTCATAGAAAATATGTTTCCATTTATCCCAAAATTAAATGGAGAATACAATTTAATGTAATCTGTAAAATTGTGTTGTCACATCATTTCAATATATTTTTTTTTTCAAATTTCGAGCTTAACTTATTCTCAACATTCTGAGGCTCATAGAATCGTTTAAAATTTGCTTTTGGGAATGATAACCTTAACGACTGCGATTTGTGATTACATTAATATGACAAATATGTTAAGACCTATAAATATTAAAGAAGATAAAACTGTCATGTGCTAATTTATACCCAATAAATACATATGTTATAAAGCAGATATGGATAATTTAAAAAAATGGTTTCTATATTGGATGTAGAACAGCCAGTTTGTAAAATAGGACGAGGTGGGCACTTTTTGGACACCGAGCGTGACAGTAAACCGATCGACATCTGAAACAAATCATTAAAACTAACCAAAAAAGCTAGAATCGCTCCCTCTAGGATATAATGTCAGACATATCTGTATTATCAATACTACTTTGTTATTTATTTTTTATCAATATCAAATGTTGTTTTGCTATAGAAATCATTTATGATTCCTTTACAGTTTTTCTCACACCGAGACTGTCCATGAATTAATCTTCTACAGTCTATTTTTAAAGCTTATTCTATTCTATTCATGTCTACAGAAATATTTTTCCCACTAGCCGTCTGTGCACATTTGATAACACCACTCGTACTGACGACGACGACGACTCAAACTAATAACTGCACAAGCTCGCCTACACCGCTGAACCGATTTGCTGCATAAATAAAGGATAGCGAGCACCATGTCATCACTAGCGTAAACGCTTCAAATGGCCTAGTTATCACAGCGACAGATGTAAATAAATATGGATCGTTTGCAGAGCTTACAAATCAAGGCGACTGTCAAGGAAACGGACCTAGACTTGATCGAGTAATAGTGTAAAGCAAGACGAATAGAAGTAAAAGACAAAGTTCCCTCTTTGTCTGAATATAAGTATAATAAACTATTCGTTTATAGTCTTATTCTTGTCCATCGCACAAAAAGAGGCACTAGTAAAGGTAACCCAAGACTATAATTTTACAAAAACCAGTGGACAGTTCGTTTTATAAAACTACTTTTATGTAACTAGTTTCTAGTCAAAAGTAAGAAATAAACTGTGTCCAGATGGAAAAGCAACATGGTATTTTAAAAAGGTAAGACAAGGTGTGTGATGATGATCCTTTGTTCGGTTTCTTATCAAAAGAGATAGATATGTGAAACGGTTTGGACCCTGTCTGCTTTGGCCGATGCTGTAAGAGCTATAGAGTATCTCAAGAGCTTCTCTTCTTCATCTCTGCTGAGTTTTTTTTTTATGTTAGAGGGGGCAGACGAGCAGACGGGTCACCTCACATGGAAAGTGACTATCGCCGCTCATGAACGTCTGCAACTCAGGAGTCCCATTAGCGTTGACGGCCTTTTAGGAAGGAGTACGCTCTTTTCTTGAAGGTCTGAAGGTCGTATCGGTCCGGAAATACCGCAGACGATAACCCGTTCCACAGATTGGTTGTGCGGGTCAAAAAGTGTCTCGAAAAGCGCACAGTTGTGGAGCGCCAACTATCCAGGTAATAAGGATGAAAATTTTGCCGTGTGGAACGATGGCGGAAATTTGCGGCTGGTATTAGTCCGAACAATTCCTCGGAGCACTCTCCATGATATATGCGATAGAGCATGCAGAGTGAAGCTACATCTCTAAGCTGAAGCTACATATCGAGCCGATCGGAGATGTTTGGGCTATCGACGATTCGAGTCGCTCTTCGTTGGATGCGGTCCGGAGGGAGAAGCTGGAACTGAGGTGACCCTGCATAGAGATGAGAACAGTATTCCATATGCGGCTGGACTTGCGCCTTATAGAGCTGAAGGCGGTGGGTCGGAGTGAAATACTGCCTCGCTCTGTTCAGTACACCGAGCTTCTTCGAGGCCAATTTGACCTTACCCTCTAAGTGACCCCGAAACTGGACTTTGCTCGATATGTCGATGCCTAGGATTCCGATGCTGGCTGAGACAGTTAGGGAGGTGCTCTTAAACTCAGGTGATATGACAAATGGTATCTTTTTTGCGGTGAACGCACATACCTGTGTCTTTTTTGGGTTAAACTGGACAAGATTTAGTCGGCCCCAATCTGAAACCTCCGCTAAGGAAGTTTCAATTTCAGACACAAGTTTGTTTTGACTCTCGATGATATTAGTTCATATTTATATGAATTGCTTTTTATTCTATAAATCACACAAACAAGAAGAACTACTAACATATAAAATTACAGAATTACGTATTTACGCGCGAATGTTTGCCTATAACATACCTTATAACTTTTACTTAACGCAACCAAGTACTTCGTAATTTTAGGACGCTACGCTTGATCAAAACCAACAGATCTTTAATATACACAACGCGATCCCAACGCGCATCCATAAGCCCTTTATCTCGGTTTCCAAACACATAAAGAGGCAGTAATTTTTCGACATGACGCGAAAACAATTTGTTCAGAACCCTCATATCGTGTTAACTAGTTATTAATCTTACTTGTTTACTATATGAATGTTATGAGGTCTAACTACGTCACTCACCATAAAGGGAATAATCTAGTTAATGCCAAAAGATAGCGAATATGGATCAATATTCTGTAAACATAAATTGAATTTCTTAAATGACTTTGTTTTCGTTTTGTTTGAGTTTCTTAAACTTAATCCGTCTTATAAAAGTATAACTTAAAAATAAACACACCCTTTAAACAAAATTTTTAGATAAGTAATTCGACTATCTAAAAAATTTCTGAAATCTGATGATCTTTTGAAACTATTCTTAAGAACACTCAATTAAGTCACTTTTCAATCGATAAAAAACTAAATCAAAATGGTTTCATCCTTACAGGAGTTTTGAAGCTACACACTGACACACATGTTATAATATACCTAATAACAACCCTCCTTTTTGCGTCTGGGGCTAAAAAATAAAAAGTAACGATGCCTTCTCTTCGATTTTCTTTTTGTTTTACGAGAATGTTCAAAAAAAGTTTATACAACCCGAGTTCTCTATAAATTCCATTGAAGAACAGACCTGTTCATTTATAAGAAAGAAATGGCTAACCTGAGAAAGGTATTGGCATCTGAATAAAAAATAACATTTACATTGATTCTTTTAAATTTCTTGTGTACAATTTGCCAATGGCCTCAGTCGTGTTGCGGATCGCCGAATTAGCTACGAGTACCTAAGTGTGTGTAAGATTACTTTTATTTATTAATTAAAAATACATTGAGAAAAAACATATATGCACAGAGTATGTGTATGTCCCTATTTTGTTAATAATGTTGTCCCTAATTTAAAGGAACCAAAATGATTTAACGATCAAAAATGAAAAACCTGGTTTCTTCTCATTAAACAATTAAGAGACAATTAGGCAATGTTAAAACTGTGTTTCTCACTGAACGGGTGTACAAATTTGTTCTACAACTTTTAAGAGAGGGGTTGCCGATAATTTAGTTTGTGACCTCAATTTCCGCGTGAATCTGGTCGAGAATAAAGTGATGAAAAACAGGGTTCAACTTGATAGATACTCGAAAGTGATACTAACAGTTTTATTTGCATAATGTGCTTTATAGAAGTATATTATTTGTGTTTTAAAACAATCAAATTATATTGTGCAAACTAAACATTCAGTTTTTTTAAGTTTTCATTCATTCATTCATCATTTCAGTCATTCGAAACACATTTTGATGAAGAGACAAATAGGGTAGGCTTCAAACCGTTTTAAAACTTAAATACAAATTGTTTTCATTATAAAGGAATAAAAATACTAATAATAAAAAAAAATAAGAATCACCATACTCCTTTGCGTACGGTGATTCTGATGTTGTTGTTATCAATGTACCTATTAAGTTAAGTTCAGTTATTCTCAGTTCAGTTGTTTTAGTTGAATTTAATGTGTAATTTGATTATGCTATTTGTTACTAATTTATTATTGGGACATATTATGACTGTAATCAACTAAGGCAGATATTTTATCTGCCTTAGTTGATTACAGTCATAATATGTAAAGTAGTCATAGAATCATCATATATTTAGTATAGTCATAGTCATAGAATATCAATATAAATTTTTATTTGTCATTTTGACAAATAAAAATTTGTATTGATATTCTATGACTACTTTAGCCATCTGAGGGATATTTTCGTGTGATGTTTCGGGGATCACCTGTGTCTGATCCGCAAGGAGCCAACGCCTGAGTGCCACCACTGCGATGCCCAGACCGTGGACACGGCACTCCACACGCTGACAGAGTGCCCGGCGTGGGTTGAGCAGAGGCGAGACCTCGTGGCGGCCATCGGAGTGGGAGTTCTCTCGCTCGATAGCCTGATTGCGGCTATCGTGCGGAGCGAGAGTGCGTGGAACTCTGCCGTCTCTTTCTACGAGCAAGTTATCGCGAAGGAGACGGCGGAGCGGGACCGGGAGAGGTTTAGAACTCTCCCGGCCCGCCAGGCCCGGGAACGGGCTAAGTACCGCAGGCGACTCAGGCGCCGGAGGTCGCAGAACGATCTCCGTCCTCCATAAGCGCAGGCCTGGGGGTGACAGGTGAGGCCATCTGTCACCCTAGCAGAAGCAGGCCGGAGTGGCGGCGAGTGCGTTGCGAAAGCAGATGTAACATGGGGTTCCCACACGGGGGGGTTCGTCTACTCGTCTATAGATGGCCCGAGGTATGTCGGGGCACCAGGGACTTCCTTTCTAGGGTATACCTGGTTCCCCGGCTATTAGTACCCGAGACGGCGTGCGGTTTTAGTCGGTTCGAGTCTGACATGCCCCCGATGGTGGTATCCGAGGGGATTTCCGCACGAAAAAAAAGGGATATTTTCGCGTGATATTCTTAGCATTATAAATGTCCAACTGCTGCTATTGTGGCCGTGCCACTGTTCTTTTTGTAATCACATGTAGCTATGACGCCGTTGCTCGCGTAAAGCTGTTTCTCTGTCTTGTAAATAATGCTATCTTCTAGGTAAAATTTACAATTTATTCTATTGAACCTTTGACAGTGTGTGTAAAAAATGTCACCAGAAAGCACAAAGAATAAAAACACTGCGGTTTCTAAGTATTTTACACAGATGGGCTCAAAAATAAATGAAAGAGAAAAGTCTCATAGACTACTAAATACTCATGACCACAGATAGCGTAGTATAGTGTTGCACGTACGTCAATAGTTTTAAGCTTTTAAAAAATGTAATATTATTGTAGTTGTATTAAGTTAGTTATATTAAGTTGTATGCTATGTTCTCTTACAGAATAAAGTTTTTTTTTTTTAAAGAGAAGGTTAGGCTTTTTGAAGCAAATAAACGAGGCATATAATATTTGTAGGTATGCTCAATAAATTCATGGATCTTTTTAATCAGTGTACCAACAACTAGTAGCTTTTCATAAAGTTAATGAAAACCACGAGAATTTTACACCAGATATGTACATACACATACGAGTACATATCTGGTGTTATACATATCTGGTCGTATTGAATAAAAATAGTAGCAAATTATTATTTCACCCATATAAATATGATACTGTATGCCAAAAATCATATTTTGTTCATTCGTGTGGTGTCACCACTCCTATTCATCCTATGGGTGTCGTAAGAGGAAGGAAGCAAACTACGCAGCATTGCAAAGAGAAGGAAAACTTAAAAGCCAGTAAGCATTTTTACCAATCCAAGGTATTTTTTTACCTTAATTCAATTATTTTGTAAGTTGTCTAACAACAGAAATCTAAATTAATTATCTATTTCATTTAAAAACCTTTATTTGGTTTTAATAATTAATTACTTTGCTTTCGATTCGTTAAGCTATTAAGTAACTTTTAGTTCAAAGCCTATAGCCTATAGTCTCTATTTAATTGAAAAATTTACGCAATGAACTCCAAATTTTTAAGTTTTTTTTTTATCTAGAGTAGTTACACTAACAGAATTTAATACAGTTTTTTTTTTTATATATTTGAGTTTTTTTTTTCAAGTAACTTTAGGTGCGGTCCCTCTTTGTTTTTAAGATTCTGTAGGCCTTTCTAAGGGGTTTCTATAGTTTTGCCATATTCATCTGTCTGCCCATCCGTCCGTCTGCAGCTCTGCGTAGAGACTATTAAAAAGGTAAACTAAAAAAAGTTTATTAAATGACCTTCCTTCGCCTAAAGTTAAGCATAGTTTTTTTTAACTATTACATAGTGATCGATACCCTATAAGATAGGTCTTTCAAGATTTTTGCAGAAATATGAAGACTTCTTTTAATGAAAGAGAGGGCAAATGAGCAGACGGGTCACCTGATGAAAAGTGACTACCGCCGTCCATGAACGCCTGCAGCTCAGGAGTCACAAGGCCTTTTATGAAAGAGTACACTCTTTTCTTGGAGGTTTGAAGGTCGTATCTGAAGGAGTCGGGTCAGGTTCACATAAATAGCAAGAGATTGTGTAACTATTAAGGGATTTAATCCACACAGTACAACGGTTACAGCACAAGTGTCCATTAAATCGAATATCAACTGCCAACCCGCATTGCTGTTTTTATTATCTCTGGAGAACGAACGAGTGAATGTAAAAATACCTCACCTGCCCGCGGTGCATCCTGCTGAACGACGAACGAGGCTCTGGCGACCGACCGATGGCGGTATATCCATCCCAATAGGCGTAGCTAAATACAACAGGCCGGTGACGGGCAGCAGCGTTACCGGTGCGACAAGCTACGCCCTGCGATCGCCAACCCTCCTGCCCAGCGTGGCGATTATGGGCAAACCCCTCCCATGCAGACGCAACAAAGGCCACGGCCCCCAGTTCCCGGCGGCCCCGCTATTCCTGGTCATGGTGGCGACCTCGGTAAAGGCGGGGCAGGGGGTGCGAAGAATCTCCGGGCTACGGGAGGCCACCACAAACGACTGACCCTGGCTACGTACAACGGACGCACGCTACGGCTAGACTCGCATCTGGCGCAACTTGAGGTGGAACTTGGGAAGATTAGGTGGCATATCCTAGGGCTATGTGAAGTCCGAAGAGAGGGGGAGGACACCATAACCCTCGAGTCAGGCCACCTAATGTACTTCCGCGAGGGAGACCAACAATCCCAAGGTGGGGTTGGGTTTCTGGTAAATAAGTCCCTATCTGACAACGTTGTGGAAATTTCCAGTGTGTCGAACAGGGTAGCGTACCTCATTATCAAGCTCACCGAGAGGTATAGCCTCAAGGTTGTGCAAGTATACGCACCGACCTCGGCACATTCGGACGACGAGGTGGAGGATATGTACGATGACATATCGAGGGCCCTCCACTTCACAACTAAGACCCACTACAACGTTGTTATGGGTGACTTCAACGCTAAAGTGGGAGTACAGAATTGCGGCGAATCGGTAGTAGGATCCCATGGATTTGGAAGCAGGAATCATAGGGGGCAAATGCTGGTCAACTTCCTCGAACGGGAGGGGCTGTTTTTGATGAATTCTTTCTTCAAGAAACAGCCCCAAAGGAAGTGGACGTGGCAAAGCCCCGACGCTATGACCAGAAATGAGATCGATTTCATCATGACGGATAGAAAGCACATATTCAGAGACGTCTCAGTGATCAATAGGTTTAATACCGGTAGTGATCACCGACTTGTCCGGGGCTCTCTGAATATCAACTTTAAGGCGGAACGTGTCTGTTTGATGAAATCCAGGCTCCGACCAACTCGGCTCCAAGCCATGACAGGATCTGAAACGTTCCAGTCAAAACTGGAAAACCGATTCGCTGCCGTGGAAACCACAATCGACGTAAACCAGAACCTCAAAAATGTGGTTCAGATCCTCAGGGAAGAAGGTATGAGATTTTGTGAAATGCAGCGTAAGGGCAGGAAGTCGAAGCTTTCAGAAAGGACCCTAGGGCTGATGAAGAAACGACGTGAAAACCCACCTGTCACTTTGTCGGCAAAGCGGACTCTAAACCGAGAGATCAGTAAACTCGTACGACACGACCTCCGGTGCTCCAATACTCTTTCAATTGAAAGAGCGATCGAGCAAAATCGGGGGTCAAAAGTGTTCGTACAATCTCTTGGAAGAAGCCACCTGACAAAGTTGACTACAGAAAGTGGAGAAGTCGTTGCTTCGAAGCCGGCAGTCCTTTTGGAAGTGGAAAGCTTCTATGGCCGGTTATACGCTTCGCATGCATCTCGACCTGATCCCGAAAATGAGGACTCTAGAGCCACATTAACACGTCACTACACCGAAGACCTGCCAGAAGTTAGCATTGACGAAATCGAGATGGCTCTTGGACAGCTGAAAAATGGAAAAGCCCCTGGAGAGGATGGCGTTACAACAGAGCTGCTGAAGGCCGGGGGTAAACCCGTACTAAGGGAGCTCCAAAAGCTCTTCAACGCTGTCCTGTTTGAAGGGAGAACTCCAGAAGCGTGGAGTAGGAGTGTGGTCGTCTTGTTCTTCAAAAAGGGTGACAAGACCAGGTTGAAGAACTATCGACCCATATCCCTTCTAAGCCACGTCTACAAGCTGTTTTCGAGAGTCATCACGAACCGTCTTGCGCGAAGACTTGACGAATTCCAACCACCGGAGCAAGCTGGGTTTCGGAGCGGATATGGCACCATAGACCACATCCACACAGTGCGGCAGATTATACAGAAGACCGAAGAATATAATCAGCCCCTGTGTCTAGCATTCGTGGACTATGAGAAAGCCTTTGACTCGATCGAGATCTGGTCTGTTCTGGAGTCCCTGCAGCGTTGCCAAGTAGATTGGCGATACATCAAAGTGATGAGATGTCTCTACGAAGCCGCCACCATGTCCGTCCAAGTACAGAATCAGCAAACAAGGCCCGTACCATTGCATCGAGGAGTGAGACAAGGGGACGTTATTTCCCCGAAATTGTTCACAAATGCAATGGAGGACATGTTCAAGACGCTGCACTGGAAAGGGCGTGGCATCAATATCAATGGCGAATACATCTCTCACTTGCGATTTGCAGATGACATCGTCATCATGGCAGAGACGTTGCAGGACCTACAGCAAATGCTGAATGACTTAGCTGACACTTCTGTACGCATCGGCCTACGGATGAACTTGGATAAAACCAAGGTCATGTTCAACGAACATGTACTACCGGAACCGATTGCGGTACACGGTGCCGTTCTCGAAGTTGTTCAAAATTATGTGTACCTCGGGCAGACATTGCAGTTAGGTAGAAACAACTTCGAGGACGAGGTGAACAGAAGAATTCGGTTGGGTTGGGCAGCGTTTGGGAAGCTACGTCGAGTCTTCTCATCGTCGATCCCACAGTGCCTTAAGACGAAAGTCTTTAATGAGTGCGTCCTACCCGTCATGACATACGGAGCTGAAACGTGGACACTTACGGTACGGCTGGTCCACAAGTTCAAAGTCGCTCAACGTGCTATGGAAAGGGCTATGCTCGGCGTTTCTCTAAGGGATCGCATCAGAAATGAGGTGATCCGGCAGAGAACTAAGGTCACCGACATAGCGTACCGGATCAGCAAGTTGAAGTGGCAGTGGGCTGGCCATATTAGCCGCAGAACCGATAACCGTTGGGGAAAACGAGTTCTTGAGTGGAGACCGCGTCTCGGCAAACGTAGTGTAGGACGCCCACAGGCCAGGTGGAGTGACGATTTGCGCAAGATGGCTGGCAGGAGCTGGATGCGAGAAGCCCAAAATCGATCTAAGTGGCGTGCAATGGGAGAGGCCTATGTCCAGCAGTGGACTGCGATAGGCTGATGATGATGACTAATACAAGTTGTCATTATCGAGTATCGCTATAGAGTCTACGAGTAAATAGTCGACTAAATGTAGTGTAAGTTAACAGCTCGGCCATCCTTAATATAGTGAGTCCTCTCACTTTGCTCATAATTTAAATATTAATTATGGCGACAATAACTGTAATTTAACAATGTATAGGGTAATCAACAGTTGATATTACCTTTAAATGTATAACTTAAAACTAATTACATGACAATACTTCCTATTTACTTCTAATTTCCCTTCTTTTCATTATACTTTCCTACTACTTCAATTAATCATACTGTGTGACAATACTGTGTGTCTGGTATGCTACTCACATCTGCGGTCATCTGTGCGATGTCAATTGCTTGACAACATTCACTGTCTGCACTGACCGTTCATATCTATGAAAGACGTAGTAATGTCAACTCACGCATGATCTGCCATGATCTGCAATTATCTGTGCGATATCGCTCAACGATACCATTCTCCTTCTGCACTCATTGCCTATGGCCTATGCGTAGTACTTACTAGTCATGTCTATGTCACACATGATCTGCTACAATCTGCAATCATCTGTGCGATATCGGCTTCCGATACCATTCGTTTCTGCACCGATTGCCTGTAGCCTATGCGTAATTACGTAGTCTTAGTCATTCCATCAGCTAATTGATGAAACTAAATCAACTAAGTTTTTCATTCTTATAGGTAGATTACCTCTTCATTATCACACAAACACTACTAATCGTACAAGTCCCTTATTTTAAATTAATTTAGGAGCGAGTTATCATCACCGCTATTGTCACTTTCGCTTCCCTCACTAGACATATTCTTAAAACTCAACCATGGATGAATTTTGTCAATCGCCACAAAATTTTCATATTTATTTTTACCTCGCCTAGTCAAAGGAGTGTCTTCGATTACAAACCTGTCATTCGCGAGAATTTTCTTAATGCGGTATGGGCCATGAAACTTTGATATTAGTTTCTTAGATTTGCCCACATGTTCCTTATCTATTGTTGCTGCTATCAGAGGGTAGTTTAGTACAACTTAAAGTAGTATGCCCTAATCTTTTACAAATGTTGCATCTCAGTATTTTCTTCGTACACTTAGTACTAAAATGACCGGGTTCATTACAATTGTAACAGACGATAGAACTAGAACTAGTTTTAGGCCTTGAATCATTGGTAGCCGTTTTATAATTGGGATTGTGTGACAAAGCACTGGTTCTTTTGTCATTAAACCGCGTTTGATCTGATTCGCGCTGACACTGTTTAGTCGATTGAAAGTATTCTAAGACTTGTTCAGGTTCCTGACATGTCAATGCTTTAGCGCCTAATCTTAGCGAACGATCATCTATCCCGTATAGTAAGCAATCGACTGCCCGCTTACCCTTTATATCGCAACGGTGTAGCAAATTAATTTTATCATAGTAGTACAATTCTAAAGATTCATTATATCTAACTCGTTTGGATAACATTTCTGTTAACAGCTCCGCATAATCGTCGGTACTAGGGAATGATTCTGATAATTTATTTTTCCATTCAGGCCAAGAAAAGGACATAGTAGGTAATGTTTGGTACCAAGTCTTAGCAACGCCTGATAATTTGGGCATCGCATAGTGTATGATTTGATCGTCACCCCATTTGTATAATTTTGCACATTCATCAACCTTATTGAGCCACATCTGTATTGTTTGGCCTTTAAAAATCGGATCGAAATCCGGCACCACATTACCCAACATCGGGAATTTATTACTTTCGGGGCGATTATTAACTAAAGTATTCACTAATTGGGTCAGTAGCATATGAGTCACATTATCATTACTATTATTGGAACGTCTTACCGGTGAGTTAGATCGCCTACGTGGTGTACTGAGTCCTCTGCAACTGTGTACATCAGCCCGACTCAGTCGGCTGTGCTCGTGATGTCGCCTGTGAGACTCACGACCACTGGTATCGCCACTGGGACTCCTGCGGCGCCGCCGGTGATTCACACGATGACGGGTACGACTACGGGAACTCCTACGGTGTTTACGATATAGCGAACTACTACGTTCTCGTTCACGCCTGCTCCTTTGCAACGAATTTTCCGTATCCGTAGATTTCCTGCTAGGAGTGTCTTTATGCCTTCTTCTTTTCTTTTCACTAGAATACACTGTCACTTTATTGTTATCACGACCGTGTTTCCTTTTTCTCGAACGGGAAGCACGAGAGTTTCCCGTTTCCTGAGGTGTTAGGTATTCGTTTTCCATGAAGGTAGGTTTTAAATATTTTAACGTTATAAAATCGCACTTCAACAATTTTTTTACAATGTGAGCGCTTCCGCTTAAAATATAGTACCAACCTGTTCAATCCCACTTCTGAGATGAAGGAGTCGGGTCAGGTTCACATAAATAGCAAGAGATTGTGTAACTATTAAGGGATTTAATCCACACAGTACAACGGTTACAGCACAAGTGTCCATTAAATCGAATATCAACTGCCAACCCGCATTGCTGTTTTTATTATCTCTGGAGAACGAACGAGTGAATGTAAAAATACCATCTTAGTACTAATACAAGTTGTCATTATCGAGTATCGCTATAGAGTCTACGAGTAAATAGTCGACTAAATGTAGTGTAAGTTAACATATCAAACCGTTAAACCAAGTATCCTCCCTCTTCCACAAAAAATCAAACTGTTAGCTTGAAAAACTGAATGGATCTCCTATTTTCCAAGCTGATAGTTTTTAGTTTTCTTAATTAAGAATTGCAAAAAAATACTAAACGTAGTTACGTCTGTTAGTTTAAACGTAAAAGTCACCCAACTTATAAATTGTAGGTACCTACAGACTAGAATATTTCATACATTATACAAAACCTTAGAAAACCAACTACTTCCTACTTTGTATAAAAGGGGTAGTTTTAAGTACTACCCTGACACGCATTAAATCATTTTTTACATTTATGTTTGCTCTCATGTCGCGTCTTTTTGTCGTAGAACGTAATCTATGTTTTATATAGCCTTGCATTACAGTGGCATCATTTATTTACTTGCTTATTAACATAATAAAAATATTAATTATACAAGATATAGCACTTAAATATTCTAGTAATACAGCCAATACATCACTTGGTGTTTAAGTCTGTCGACACATACTCGTAGATTGTTTTTAGTCCATAACAAATATAGTTGTGATAGTTTCCCAAAGACCTTTGCTCTTGCCTTTTATCTCAAGGTAGCCAAATGTAATTCTTATACTCATCTTTCGGGCCTGTTAGCCTTGCGGTTTTAGTGACCCTGGCTGCTAAGCCGGTGGTCGTGGGTTCGATTCCCACCCAGGATAAATATTTGTGTGATGAGCGCAATCATTTGTTCTATGTCTGGGTGTAATATATCTATAATATGTATGTATTGGTATTGGTTGTGGGCTGAGACTTCAGTCAGCACCTGTTTGGTCTGTCTGCAGCCGGGTGAGTTTTTTCCACGTCCGGTTATGTTCTTCACGAGTACGCTGTCTAACCCAGGACCGAAGCTGGTTAAAAGGCCGGAGTTGCCGAGCCCCTCCTTGCCAACTCATCTGCGGCGTCGTTCCAGTGTGAATTACTATGCCCTTTAATCCATTGGAGTAGTACCCCATTTACTGTGGCAAGCTGCTCCAATGCTTGATGGCATTCGAAAATAATACCAGAGGTCATTGTGTTGCCCTCTAGTGCCTCTTTGACGGCCATGCTGTCTGACAGTATTCGGATGTCATAATCCTTAATGCCCCTTGACATGGCCGTTGTGGCGGCGTAAGATATTGCCACACATTCGCATTGGAATATGGAACTGTGTTCGCCTAACGCTAATGATATATTCATATTTAGGTCTTGCGAGAAAACTCCGACTCCAGTTCCTGACCTAGTCTTGGAACCGTCCGTGTAAATTCGGACTTCGGTAGTCGCTGAAATTGCTGCAATTTTTTTATGACGGTGCTCTGTTCTCTGCCACCAGACAGTAGCACCGTAAGTGATTATTGGTCTTATGACTATCCTGTAGAGCCTGTAGAGTGTAATCTTTGGTGATAGTCTCTAGCTTTTGCCGAGTAGCCGCCTGCATTGGCTGAAGACAATGCAGGCTTTGATTGTTTTTTCATCGAGGTGCTTATTCCACACATATGTATGTATATACAATTATTTAATTATGATTATCAGCAGTCTGGCTACCAATAGTACAGACTCTGCCTAATTTGGGATCGACGTAAGATGATCGATCGATGAGACGGCCGTGTGTAAATGTGTGAGGTCATCTTCTGATTCTTGCTATTTAACAACTCCCAATAATACACACAAACTAACATTATTTTTTCTTTCCAGAGACCTGAGATGCTTAAGGAACACGATACACACGAATCTTATGACAACTTACATTCTATCAGCTTGTAGTTGGATTTTAAATTTAGCTTTACAAGTAAGTATGCTTTTACAATTAATTTATAATTTTAAGACAACTTCTGAACTAGGAAATATCCTTAGGACCACGAGTGACTGTACTAAAACTTAGGTAAGAATAAATACAAATGTATTGAAATAGTTATTGAGTTTTCAGTCTTAACTATGTCCCCCCTGTATGTACATTTGCATCAAAACACGGTGACTGAAATATGTACCTATGCACATTTTAAAGATTTGAATTAACCTTCAAACAAATAAGGGACAAAAGTAAGTATGATACTGTCGGAAGTAATTGTTCATCATAGTCAACTTCACTCATACCCGGGAAAACAAGGGTCAAGTAGCCTTACATATATGGTACACTTGAGACTTGTTGAGTTTCAAGGATCGTTAAGCTGTGTCTAAATATGAATCAAATTGAAATAGTTATAACTATATTACAGCGTTTCCAAACCTACATTTATGTGTACAGTGACACTACGGATGATGTGAATGTTTATTAAAACACTTCATGGTGTTCTCTTAAAATCACTCCCAGCACTGCATGTGTGCCATCCTGGATATTCCTATATTTTAAAGCACACATCTATTACGTGCATTTTTTTTAAAGGAATACTTTCACGTGTTCACATATATTCATTTACAAACCTAACCAACGTTTTTAGACTAGAATTGACATTATTTGTCTTTGAAAGATTGCGAATTGATTTCAGAAATGAGAACAATCAGAACTTTAATATTTTCGTTAATATTAGAAATATTAAATACCTATAAATTTTAATTTTTATCAAATTAAAAATTTCGCGTTCTACAATAAAAAATCACATTAACGAGAGTTACCACGACTGTTTAGCAATTTTGAAACCTTTCAACTGACTTTCGTTCTATTAATTAATATAGTTATATCGTTTTAAAATTGCCGCGGTTACCAGTTATCCGGTACTTATACAATTATGTAAACCATTGCGGTTTTTTAAACTCAATAGTATATTTTTAATAATGATATTCATGTTGCCAGCGTGCTTTAAAACTCAGAGTGATCCGTTTGTAGACATGATTTATTCTAGAAAGACTTTAATTCTTCTGTGGTTTTTCTATTGTAGTGATATTCTTTATGACCTAAATAAATAAATGAAAATAACGTACAATTTCCACATAAAAAAGAAAAAA
>CADEBD010000686.1:0-17938 GCA_902825455.1 Arctia plantaginis | reverse complement strand
TGAGATAACTCTATCACGGTTTATTATTATAAAAAGTATAACGGTACTAAGCTATGCTAAAATGCTAATGGACGATTATATGCTCTGCTAATAGTTACGAATGCACCCGGTTTGCTGTCCGAATATGCACTGATGTCGCCGCGCACTTAAGGCGACCGCGTTAGGTTGCTAGATCAGCAAAAGGTGTTCGATCGTAATTATTACATCGAACAATATATATTTATGATATCTGTTTTAGATATACCTTGGAGGAGGTACTGGTACACTTCGTCTATTCTGCACTGATGTGAATTCTACCTTATCTATTGCCCCTGTTGATTATGTGAACAACACTATCATAGCTGCTGCTTGGGACTCGTCAGAGAGGCGAAAAAATGGCGAAACTGAAATTCCTATTTACACTATTGCGAAAAATTTACGATATGGTGAGTAAATTAAAATAATAAGTAAATCTGACGGTGGCGCTTTGCAAGTCTCGACACGTTGTACTGAATATGGAATATGCAAGTTTTTACAAGTGACAGAATCTGCCTACATTGATAGGTGAAGTCAAGCCAACAGTTTAGTTCTTACCTATCGAAAGCAAATTAATTTTCATGGGCACGGGGGTGTCCATGAAAATTTGTAAGGGGGAGAGGGGTCTCCCCCTTCCAAATTGTGAACCCTCAATGTTTTGTCGCGCCAACGTAGCCCATTGAGAGAGTTACCGGTAAACGGGAGACCTGGACCATTTGGGGAACTAAAGACTTAATCTGTGTCTGAGTGTAATTTATTTACAATATCACGTTTATGTTCAGAAATACTGAAGTATGTTTATTAACAGTCTGTTTACGATAGCAAGGCTCTGCCTAGTTTGGGAACAGCCTGCTATTTCTTTATTTATTTTGGATCACCAACAAGGAATACACCTTACATGCTATAATGACATTAGGGTTACAAAGTTCAAGTTAGTGTGCTTCCTTAATAACAGGCGACCACATCATGCAAAAAATTATACAAATATTTTTTTTTGTTCTTGGTTTGTTAAGAAACAAGATTTATTTATATGTTAACATTTATTGTAATATTCCCTCTTTTATTTTTTATGCCCAATTACACAAACATAAAAAGCGACAGCAACACAACAATCTGAGAAGAATTCAAAATCAAAAATCAAACGCTTAAAAACTAAATTACAAATTGAGTGCTCAGAAGTAAAACTATGTGTGAGATGTGTAAAATTATTATTATTATACATTCAATTTTCACCATCACTCATGTTCTTAGCAGGCTTTTAAAACATTCTCAAGCCCTTCGCCTAAAACTCTCTCTCATTTTTCTTCTCTCTATTGATTTCAGGTTTTATAGGAGAAACGATGCGCAAGGAAAAAAAGAGGCTTCTGTCTCCAAAAATTGTGTGGAGATGTAGTATGCTGCAAGTGAAGAGTAGACTGTTATATAATATTCTCTCCTGGTTTCTCTTATACATACCAGCTTATATCCTGGATTTCGCCTGCTTTGTGAGCGGAAAAAGACCGAAAGAAATTTCTTCGTAAGTATATATTTCTTTTCATAATTAAGATTTTTTTGCACTAAAGACTTAGTTTAGGATTGCATAATTTCCAATATAATATACACACTATCTTTTGCCCGTGGTTCCGCCCGCGTATATATCGGTAAGTAAAAGTAAAAGTAGCCTATGTTATTCGCTGATATGTAGCTTACGATTGGTGAGAGAAATTTTAAAATTAGTTTAGTGGTTAAGGCGTGAAACAATCAAACAAACAAGCAAACAATCAAGCAAAAAAACAAACTCACTTTCACATTTAAAATATAAGTATGGACGTCTCTATCAATCGTGGTCAACTCGGTCCTCGTACCGGTTCGGGCCAAGATGAAATATCTGGGCCTGATCCTCGACGGGAGGTGGCTCTTCGACGAGCACTTCCGACAGCTTGCTCCAAAGCTGGTCGGCGCTGCGTCTGCCCTAGGGCGACTTTTGCCCAATTTGGGTGGACCCAGCGTCGCGACAAGATAGCTGTACACGGGGGTTGTCCGGTCAATGGCACTATACGGTGCACCGGTGTGGGCTCCGGCTCTGACCGCCCAGAATAGGGCACGCCTCTGGCGCCCTCTTATTGTATATGCGGTCAGAGCCATACGCGGTTACCGCACCGTTCCGACGGAGGTGGCTTGCGCGTTGGCCGGAACTCCCCCGTGGGATTTGGAGGCGGAAGTGCTCGCCGAAGTTTATCGGCGAGTGGCTGACTCCCGGGCGGAGAGCGGATTTCGCCCTCCGCCCGAAGACGTGCGCGAGTGGCGCGAAGCCGCTCGCCGAGCCACGATGACTCGTTGGTCGTTCCGGCTGGGCGGCAGCACGGGACCCTTACCTTCCGGCTGACGCAGGTGCTTTCCGGGCACGGTTGCTTCGGAAAGTACCTGCACTCGGTCGCTAGGAGGGAACTGAGTCCCGCCTGCCACCACTGCGACTACAGTGAGGACTCGGCCCAGCACACGCTGGCGGTCTGCCCCGCATGGGCGACGCAGCGCCGGGCCCTCACTGCAGTCATCGGAGTGGATCTCTCGCTACCGGCCGTAGTACGCTCCATGGCCGGTAGCGACAGTTGTTTTACCGCGGTCGCAACCTTCTGCGAGGAAGTAATCTCGCAGAAGGAGGCGGCGGAGAAGGCCCGGGAGGACGACCTCCACTCGGACCCGATCCGCCGCCGGCGAACCGGGCGGCGGAGGCGCGCTTATCACCGCCTCATGCCGCCCTGAGTCCGACACACCACCCCGCCGCAAACCCCGGTGGGGTGACGGTCCGAGGGGATTTCCACACGTTAAAAAAAAAAAAGGTGTACTACATGCCCACATCTTGCTAATTGTAATAATTAGCCCTCCTTATGTAATGGAGGGTAAATTTATTACCGTATACCGAGCACTTCAGGAGTTAGATGGAAAACTCTGTGTAATGACGAACTAAGAATACGGAGTGACACTGCCCCTATCATCTCGTGGATGTCGTAAGAGCCGACTAAGGGAACAAGCTACTACAGCACTGCACAAAGAAGGGAAAGAAATTTGAGACAAAACCTTTTTTTATGTTTGGGGTTTACAGTGATCACAGATGTGATACTGGTACTGATACTGATACTGATACTGGTATCTAGGAACAGCTGTTATTAAAACATTCGGACCCCTCCTGGCGCCCGCCCGCATTAGCGCGAGCACCATCACTGCTGCCGCCGACCGTGAATCACAATCCCCTGAGTGTAAGGAGCTGGTAAGCGCACCTCCGCCGCCACGACCTCCTAGAGATCCGCTCCTATGACTGCAATGAGGACCCGACGTTGCGACGCCCAACCCGGGCAAATTGCCAGTATGTGCTGAGCCAAGTCCATATTGCAATCGCAGTGGTGCCTTTCCCTTCTAGTGACCGAGTGCAGATACTTTCCGAAGCAGCCATGCCCGGAAAGGACCTGCGTCAGTCAGAAAGAAAAGTTCTCGTGCTGGCGCCTTGACCACTCGACAATGACCAAAAATAACCTGCACGTGGAACCTCCAGCCGGGCCGACCAACGAAGACCAACTAACATCGTGGCTCGACGAGCGGCCTCACGCCACTAGCATACTTCTTCGGGCGGGGGCCGACTGCCGCTAACCGCTCAGAACTGAGCCTTCCATCGATATACTTCGGTTAACACTTTCACCTCCAATTAACACAAACGCTTTTTTTTTTACGTGTTTAAATCCCCTCGAACCGTCACCCCGCCGGGGTTCTCTATTCGGTGGGGCGGTGTGTCGGACTCGAACCGACTAAAACCACACGGTGTGCCCTCTTTGCGCTTCTATTTTAGGTTGGGTCCAGGTAGTTATAGCCTTCTGGACTCCTCCCAGCGCCGGCCCGCTCCTGGTGCGGGCTCCGTCTCTAATTCCTCTCTTTAGTCGACGTCCACACGCCACACGCGGACTCCGCCCCCTCGCGGCTGGCCAAACTAATGCGGGTGGAGGCGAAAACCCATCCCGTCCACCCGCGGCCACACTCGGGGCGGCATGAGGCGCAAGTAAGCGCGCCTCCGCCGCCCGGTTTGCCGGAGTGGAGGTCGTCCTCCCGGGCCTTCTCCGCCGCCTCCTTCTGCGAGATTACCTCCTCGCAGAAGGTTGCGACCGCGATAAAACAACTGTCGCTACCGGCCATGGAGCGAATTACGGCCGGTAGCGAGAGATCTGCTCCGATGACTGCAGTGAGGGCCCGGCACTGCGTCGCCCATGCGGGGCAAACCGCCAGCGTGTGCTGGGCCGAATCCTCACTGCAGTCGCAGTGGTGGCAGGCGGGACTCGATTCCCTCCTAGCGACCGAGTACAGGTACTTTCCGAAGCAACCGTGCCCGGAAAGCACCTGCGTCAGCCGGAAGGAAAGGGTCCCGTGCTGCCGCCCCGCCCACTCGGCGATGACCGGCTGGAGAGCCTTCACGGCGGCGAAGCCAGCGCGTGGAGTCTCCAGCCGGAATGACCATCTGAACATGGTGGCTCGGCGATCGGCTTCGCGCCACTCGCGCACGTCTTCGGGCGGAGGGCGAAATCCGCTCTCCGCCCGGAAGTCAGCCACTCGCCGATAAACTTCGGCGAGCACTTCCGCCTCCAAACCACAGGGGGGTGTTCCGGCCAAGCCGCCTCGGTGGACACCGTGCGGTATCCGCGTATGGCTCTGACCGCCAATATCCTCTTTGGGCGCCAGAGGCGCGCCCTATTCGGGGCGGTCAGAGCCGCCACCCACACCGGTGCACCATAAAGCGCCATGGACCGGACAACCCCCGCGTACAGCCGCCGCGTGGGAACACTGGCCCCGCCCAAATTGGGCAAAAGTCGCCCTAGGGCGGAGGCAGTGTCCACCAGCTTCGGACCAAGCTGTCGGAAGTGCTCGTCGAAGAGCCACCTACCGTCTAGGACCAGACCCAGATACCTCATCTGGGCCCGGACCGGTACGAGGACCGAGCCGACTTCGATTGAGGTGCCGGCCACGGCGGGTGGACCACGACGGGGCCCATGAAATAATAGGGCCTCCGTCTTATCCAGGGCCACCCGTAATCCCAACGCCTCAATGCGCCCGAAAACCTGGGAAACTCCCGTGGCGGCCAGGCGCGCCGCCTCCTGGAAGTTAGCCCCTCGGGCCGTGAGCAAGGTGTCATCCGCGTAGCAGATTACACCCAGCCCGGGGTGGAGACGCCCTCGTAGGGCCCAGTCGTACCCGATGTTCCACAGGAGAGGTCCTAGGACAGACCCCTGCGGAACACCGCACGACATAGCCGTGCGTCTCAAGACGCCATCTCGGTCCTCGTACATGACGGTTCGCTCCTCAAGATAGTCTGCCACCAGCCGCCTCAGGTACTCCGGCACTCCGTGGTAGCGGAGCGCTTCCCTGATGCAGCTGAATGGCAGACTATTGAAGGCATTGGCGATGTCCAAGGACACCGCCAACACACCACTCCGCCGCAGCTCACGGCCTCCTCGGTCACGGCCCTAAGGCGTATTACGGCATCGATCGTCGAACGCCCCTCTCGGAATTAACACAAACCCTATACCAACCCATCTGACCAACGTGGTATAGTTTAAAAGCTGTTGATGATGGATTGAATGATTAGCTGTTGCCTGAATGTAAAGGTTCTAGTCTTTTATTTTTGTTGTTGTTGACGGGGTGGAAAATCCCTTCGGATCTCCGGCTTCTTGGGAATGTGGTATGTGGTTTTTTCACTAAAAACCACCCTGTCGGCCGGACTCAGGTCGAGGACAACCCGGATCTGACCAAGCACTTGTGCTTGTGCCTCTTGTGGTGGTCACTGGGAGGCAGGTGATCCATCTGTTCCTTTCCCCCATGCATTAAAAAAATTGAGATTAAAAAGAAATGAAAAAATAATATGTATTTAATTTCTTTCAGATTCGTGGATCTTTACCGAAAAGTTAACAAACTATCTGTTGTATATGAATATTTTACACGAAACGCGTTTACTTTTAGAGAAGACAACGTTGAAACTATGATGAGCAGAATGAATGATGCTGACAGGGCTATATACAACTGCAATCTATCTGACGTTGACTTAGAAGATTATATCCTAGTATGGGGCATTGGCCTTAGAAAATATATCATGAAAGACGGCCTAACAGGGACCAAAACAGGTATTAGAAAACAACAAATATTTGAAGTACTAGACACAATTTTAATGGCTTTGTATGCTTACGTTTTATGGTGGATCTGTTCATCGGTTTACTTCTTTATTAAATACATAATATTATTGTTTTAGTACATTGGTTTCATTTTAAACCTAGAAGTAAGTATCTAGAGAGACCTAACTCCTCTCTAAATATCGACGATCTCCAAAACTTACTGTCTCCAAACCAAAAAGTGCTGCCGTGCATAGACTATAATACCGTTAACCCACATCAGGTCGATATTTAGTTTTTAATTCCACCTTAATCAGAAAAAAAGCTCTATCGATCTGTATTTACGGTTTATTTTTATCTGTTTTTGTTCTCGACATAAAGATTTGTAGTTAAAATGCCGTTATATATTATTTTTTCATATGTGTACAACTCAAAAACGCAGTTAACTATATTTCATAACGTAAAAAGGGGCTAAGAGCCCTTAGTTTTTTTAATTAGGTTTCCGTACCTTAAAAGGTAAAAAAGGAACCCTTATAAGATCACTTTCTTGTCCGTCTGTCCGAGTGTCACCACCGATTTTCTTAGGAACGGGTAGACTTAGCAATTTAAAATGTATATCAGAGACTGAGGTCTATGGTCCCTTTGAAGTGTATAAAAATCAAGTTCCTGAGTCAACACGATAAAAAGATATGGGCAAATTTCGATTTTCGCGAAAACTTGTAAGTACCAAAATTTATCTTAATTTTCAACTTTTTTTTATTTTTCAGAATTTCCTCTTTACTTGTGCTGTAAGACCTTGCTTTTAACCAAAATTGCCAATTCTAGGTCAACCGGAAGTACCTTGTAAGTTTTGGGTTGAAAACCCAAATTAATATGGTAGTTCCCGTTGACCTAGAATCACGAAATTTTGGCAAAAAAAAACGTCTTACAGCACAAATCCGTACCGAGCGTGAATAGGTTGATAAGTCGAGTTACATATTTATTTTTTTAATGCATAATAGGCATTAGGATTGCTTCTTTCATAGGGTGAATAAATGACTAAGTCGATAGGTCTGTTTTACCGCACATAGCAAACATGTGTATTTTTGAATAACTCTCTTACTAAAGGGTACAATGTGACGTCTTGAGATATTAAAACATACAAATTGTAATTATTTACACAACTCAACATGTCAATATAATACTGCCAACTATTAATAAAAATTAACGAACAACACGAGATGTTCATTTATTCAAACAACCTACTTAACGTTTTTAATAGCATAAATCAAGTTGTCCAGTTATTGCCGCATCGAAATTGCGTTGTATTTTGTGACAAATAAATCTATCATCTATTACATTTTTATCCGTTGCGCATGTGGTGATATGTTAAATAGAGATAGCTGCAGTTTTGGCGGTTTATCCTTAAAACACGAATTCAAAACTAATAACAATTGTTTGGTTATTAATTAATTTTGGTTGGTAATTAGTGTAATACAATGGCGGCAAGAAGATACCGTTTTTAAGAAGAATTACGTGGAAAGTCATTAAAACATTCTCGTGAAAGTTTAGAAGATAAAAGTGCAGATTTAAATGAGTGTACGAGTGAGTGTCCAGGCTACGCAGAAGATATAACTGAAGGTAAGTAACTTATTGTAAATAGGTATTTTGTAAACTTGCCTCATTAGCTTCTCTCTCCCATTTAGGTACCTACTTTAGCAAAAAGTAGTTAGGTACCTAGTTGTGTTGGTTTATCAATTACTTTTATTGTTTCAGAAAATTCATGTAAAGAGAATTTACTACCATTGGAAACAAAAAATTATAATGAGTATCCTAATGCGTGTGCAGTTTATACAGACAATATACCTGAAGGTAAGTTACATAATAACATAACGTAACGCCTGTAATCCGTTAAGGGTTAGGCAGAGGTGTACCTAGCACCCACATTTCGCAGTTATTTAAATAGTTGCGGGTACCAAATAAACATTAAAAGAGGTAGCTGAGGATTACGAAAGGTTCCATTTTAACTGCGTTTTTGAGTAAAATCTGAATAAAGATTTAAGCACTCAACAAATCAGCAATGTAAACCTTGATGACGATCTACATCTTTCCGACGACAGGATCGCTGATCCGGACTATGAATTACCGAAAAAGTGCAATGAGTCTAATACAGATAGTGAGATAGAAGAACTAAGTATTCCAATAATAACTTCAGCCCAAGTTCACGTGACTTTACCATCCCAAGACCAAGATGAAAGTTTGTCTATTTTTAGGAGTGTTTTCGAGATTGATACATTTCATAGAAGTAGTCCAGTAAATAACAATCCTTCCAAAAATAATCTAAGTTCTCCCATAGATAGAATAGCAGTTACTAATGACGAGACCATATGCAAAGTGCTGCCTGTTGTCTCAGAAGATCAAATTCATACTAGAAAAAGGAAAGGTAGATCAAGGAAAAAGAGAGAAGAATGTAAAAGACTAAGAAATTCTGGTCAAAGCTACGTTACAGAAAGGTAAAGAAATTGCTGCGAGGCAAATACGAGCACTTACTTTTGTAGACTGAAATGTATTGAGTGGTTTTCTGAATTCGAAAGAAAGGTGTGCTTTGATGAATATTGGAATCTAGGACGCAGAGATCGACGAGTAGCGTATATTGCCAGCCATATTACCATATTACCGAAGAAAACACAGAAAACCGACAGCAGAACAATTAATAGGGATTGCTATTGCAAATATACATTAACAATTAATAATGAAAGCAGACCAATTTGTAAAGATTGTTTTTGCAAAACTTTTGGGGAAACTAAAGGTTTCATTAACATTGTAATAGATAAAAAAAACACTCCACAACCGGAATCCTTCCAGCTGATACAAGAGGACATCAGCCACCTTTCTATAGCTGCTATGTATCGTTTATATAGAGAAAGTTGCCCAAATCCTATTTCACTTAAATTGTATTCCCAGTGTTTTCACGATTTAAACCTATCATTCAAAAAACCGGCTAAAGATACTTGCCACACATGCGATCTTTTGAATACAAAGATAGCATTAGCTGAAGGAGAGGAAAAGACCAACTTTATAGAAGAGCTGGGTGAGCATCAATCACAAGCCGAAACCGCTTATGCAGCAAAAAAAAAAGGACAAAGATGAAGCAAAGCGCAATTCAAATTTTCGAGCTTATGCATTTGATCTTCAGCAATGCTTACCTACGCCATTCCTGAAAACGTCCGTCTCTTTTTATAAGAGACAACTATGGTCCTACAATCTTACAATTCATAACTTAAGAGATGATAAAGCTACTTGTTACATGTGGGACGAAACCATCGGTGCTCGAGGAGCAAATCAAATTGCTTCGTGTTTGTGGCATTGTTTACAAAATTTGCCACCTCAAGTTACAGAGGTCACATTTTATTCTGACACGTGTGGTGGCCAGAATAAAAATAACAAGAAACCTTACGGAGAAATACGTTTTAAGACAATTCTTAACAACGAAAGCTCTTTTAGAGTCATCAATTACAGGAAAAGAGGTAAATTCAATTTAGACACTATAGAATTAGAACTTGTTTCAAAAGAGACTTTACCAATGAGTAAAGTATAAGTAAAGAAAAAAATAAGGATTTGATGGATTTATTGCCACTGATAGATCCCATTTTTCACGAATTTTATAAAAACATTTAAACTGATAGTGACGTATCCAACATCTATCCTGATTTAGACTCCGAAGACCCTGATGCAGGTGGAAACGGAGAAGAATTTAACTAATTCTATAATATTTTAACTTTGTTTTCGGAATAAAAATAATTATTTTGCAATTGTTTGTTTCTTAATTACCTATACATACCTATACACATACTCAGTCCCATAAGAGGTAGGCAGAAACTATACTTATTCCTTTTGATTTTTTTACACACGTACTTCCCTTAAAGGTACTTAGGTGAACAACTTGATAACTCATTGGTGAACAACTTGATATGTCATTTTTTTACTGTAAATACAGTAAATTCATTAAATATTCTTATGTTATCTGAAAACTCCAAGCAAATGAATTACATTCAGATAAAAAAGTATTCAATAACATAAAATCAGAATTTACAGATAAAACTTAAATTTAAAAAATGCTGCCCTGAAAAATTAGTATTTTCGATTTGTCAAGTTATTCACGCCTGGTACGGAAATAAAGGCATAATTCCAAAAAATAAAAAAAGTTGAAAATTAAGATAAATTTTGGTACTTACAAATTTTCGCGAACATCTACGTAAAATCTCGAATCCTCGGCGCACGAGTTTGACTCGTACCTGACCGTTTTTTTTTCTGTAAGTTACAAAACTAAATTGTAGTTAACTGATTTTTGTACTCAAAAGTGCTGTTAAAACACTAACTTTCTTGTAGATCAGCATTCTGTTATTAAGAATGTAGCTACTCCAACACCATAAAGCCGTTAAATAAAAATACTAAGCGTAAATGTTATATATGTTTTGTTTTTACGCGTAATTTGTTAAATATTAAAAGTATTTTTCAATTATTATTTTTTTATTGTGGTTTATTTATTAGTTCTTTTTTTTTAATATTAGTGAATTCATCTAAATATCTAATTTTTTTTTTAAGACGTCTTAATATTTTGTTTTTACTAAGTATTTATTCTATTAAATATTTACTTTATTTTCAAATATTAAACGCTTGTATTTTATATTTTTGTTTTATTTTTTTATTTTATTTTTTCTAAATTGAGTATTCATATAAATACAACGCACCTTTTTTTTATTACTTGTTTATCATTAATTTTTTGTCTCTTCTACTATGTGTGTTTACTTACGTGTTACTTTGCAGGACATCATATTTGAGCTTCTTTTTGAATAAAGCCATTGATTGGATTTCTCTTAAGTCGTTCGGTAGTTTATTGTAAAGTTGGGCACCTTCCTATTTAATATTTCTTAAGCCGTAGTTGGTTCGCGGTATAGGGCGACATATATTATTAACGTTCGCAACATACGGTGCTGTACTTGTGACTTTTTGGTAAATGTTATTTGTGTATGAATAGTTTTCCTAATTATTTTTCTTATAAGAATGCATGTATTATATTTGTATAGTTGATTGATTGACATTATTTTGTTATTACTTAGTATAAACATCTCTTGTTTTAGTTAAATAATTCATATAAAATAGTAGTTTTACGACTTTGTTTTGAGTAATCTGTAATAATTTGTAAATCTCTTAGGTTGGTCTTAGCAGCTGATCCCTAGAGTTCGATTAAATAGGATAGGTGAGATTTTATTAATGAATTATATATTATGTAACTCACGATTTAAGGAAAACATTGCGCTGTGCCCCTGAGTATGCCTATTAAACTGGATAGCTTACATTGTATTACATTTATATGTGGTTTCCAAGTGAGGTGACTGTCAAGTACGAGGCCCACATATTTTTCAGACTTTACTTTTGTTAGGGCTTCACCATTTATGTTTAGTGGTTGGAATTGTGGTATGATTTTGTTTTTTGAAGTAAAGATATTGTATTTTGTTTTAATTACATTAATAGTTAGTCGGTCATAGTGAAACCATGTATTTAATATGTTTAAATCCTCTTGTGCTCGTTTTGCAATTAGTTGGATGTCATTATCAAAGTAGAAGATACTAGTATCATCAGCATACAATGTCACATCTCCTGATAGATTCAGGTCGTTAATGTTATTAATGTAGACGAGGAAAAGCAGAGGTCCAAGAATCGAACCCTGCGGTACCCCGTACGTAATAGGTTACGGTCTACTTGAGGTATTGCCAATTCTAACGACCTGACTTCGGTTTGAGAGATATGACCTTATCATATTTAATGCTGTTCCTCTTATTCCGGCACTGGACAATTTTTTTATTAGCAACTCGTGACAGATTGTATCGAATGCCTTCTTCAAATCTACAAAGACACCCAACCCTATTTGTTTTTTGTCTATATTATCTTTTATGTTTGTTACCAGGTCAACACAAGCCGACAAGGTATTTGATTTAGATCGAAATCCATATTGATTTTTATTGATAAAATTAACGGTAGACAGATATTGATCTAACCGTCTATGTCTGACTTTTTCATAAACTTTGGAGATAACCGGAAGTACAGAAATCGGGCGATAGTTGCTGGGGTCTTTTTTGTTGCCGGATTTGTAAATAGGGGTAACTTTTGCCTTTTTGATGTGTCCGGGAAATAACCACTGTCTAGGCACATGTTACCAGCTATAGTTAGTTTATCTAGTATTAGATCCTTAATACATTTTAATGCTTTACATGATATGCCGTCTACTCCAGTACTAGTATTAGAGTTAAGGTTGTCAATAATTTTGTTTATTTCCTCTTTAGTTGCTGGTTGAAATATAGTTAGCTCGTTACCGCTTAAGTCTTTTTTGTCATATAGCCTACTGTATGCTACGCTATCGTGATATACTATCTAATCTAATATATATCGTGATTTGACTAGCTAATATAAACCCTATATTAGAAAAAAAAAGAATTAAAACAATCACGTATGTCTTTTAGTTCGGTAATAGTGCCTGACTGTGTCTCTAGTTGCGTTGGGGGATTGCTGGTTTTTCTTTTGTTAGCACACAATGAATGGATAAGGTTCCACATTTTGATAGGTTTTTGTATACAACCTTTGAAAGCTTTATGGTAATATTCACTATTAGCTTTCTGGATTTTGTCTCGAACTTCTTTTCGTACTACCATCAGGTCCTCACAGATATTTTCTTTGGATGATTCACGTAAGTATGCGGACCATAGCTGTTTTCTTTTGTCAATGCAATCAATTATTTCTTCAGTTATCCATTCGGACTTAGGTGGATTCAGTACTTTGGTTTTAGTTACTTTGGAATACCTGATACTATCAGCCAGTTTCACCTCTAGTTATCAGTTATTCAGTTTATCATAGTCAACGCTTACGTATGTAATCTTGTTCCTCTTTTCTGGGCAGTATTTGTCAATTGCCAGATATAGGTGCTTATGATCTGACATCGCTGATTCAACCACAGCTAGGTGAAAGTTGTTGTTTTTTAAATTGGTGCCGACGTGGTCAAGTATAGTTTTGGTGTTAGGAGTTTCATCTTACATCTCCATAGGTCAAGGGATAAGCCAAATTGACCGTATCAGATTTAAATCATATAATTTCTTTCTCTAGTGATACCACCTTATGTTTAAGTCTGGCCTTGAAGTCTGAAAAATTAGCTAACTCCGATTTAATTTTTTCTGCTCCAATAATAGATGATTGGACGTAACCATAATCTGTTTTATCTGGTCCTTAATGGAAGAAACGTCTTGTGATATTTTGGTCAATTGATCATTTTTGGTTTTGGCCATATCCATCAAAAGTGACGTGGTCAAGTATAGTTTTGGTGTTAGGAGTTTCATCTTACATCTCCATAGGTCAAGGGATAAGCCAAATTGACCGTATCAGATTTAAATCATATAATTTCTTTCTCTAGTGATACCACCTTATGTTTAAGTCTGGCCTTGAAGTCTGAAAAATTTGCTAACTCCGATTTAATTTTTTCTGCTCCAATAATAGATGATTGGACGTAACCATAATCTGTTTTATCTGGTCCTTAATGGAAGAAACGTCTTGTGATATTTTGGTCAATTTATCATTTTGGGTTTTGGCCATATCCATCAAAAGTGACTTCATGGTAGACTCAAAGGTGTCAAATTTGGACGCAAGGTCATCATCTGGCTGCTTTCTTTGTTGAAGTAATAGTCGGTAGGTGCAAGGTCTGGTGAGTATGGCGGATGAGGAAGAGCTTCCAACCCCAGCTCTTGCAGCTTGGAGACTGTCTGTTGCGCAGTATGGGGTCGCGCGTTGTCCTGAAGGAGCAGTGGGGACGACCGATTGACCAAAGCTGGTTGCAGATGTGACCATCAGACCTTGCACCAACCGACTATTACTTTTTCCAAAATTTAAACAACTTTTTAGTGGGTAAAAAATTTAATTCCAGAGAGGCAGTACAAAATGCCTTTGAAGAGTTTGTTGCCTCCCCGTCCAGCTGATTTTTACAAGAAGGGCATCAATAAACTGCCAATGCGTTGGCAAAGGTGCGTCGATTGCATGGGTGATTACTTCGAATAACAGAAATAAAAAAGTTTGAAAAAATAAGTACTTTCACTTATTGCATACAAAACGGCAATTTTATAGGTAAAGACCTATTATATATTTTTTATTATAACACATATTTTTTGAGATTTTATATAATGAACAAAATATTCACGGAATTTTCAAAATAATGGCAAAATTATTTAAGCTGGATTGCAACACTAAAATGCGTAACAACGCTAAATAGCCGATAACAGCTCTCGCGGCTTTCGTCTGTCGTATTTAGCCTAGAAAACGAAAGACTATATAAACAACCTATATACTAGACCCTACTACATGATGTCGCCTGTGTTCCAAACACTCTGCAAAACACAAATTACATACATCTCATACTGGGCACATAATTTACACGAAACAGTGACCACTTTTTGCGAGGTAGATTCAAAAATTGATTTTGTTTGATACAAATTATTACCCGTCTGCGTCAAGTGGTGCTTCTGGAGAATATAATATTTATGTACTTACCAAAGACACTCAACAGCCCAAACTCTTACAAAAGAAAACAAATTCAAAGAAAAAAAGCTCACGTACATCAGCTCAGGTTATGACTAAAAATATTCCAAATTTTACTAACACTCTTTCTTCTGAATTTCGAAGAAGATCAAAGACAGTCTAAGAAAACTACATCGACGACAGTCAACGAAAGAAAACCATTGACACAATCTTCACTGTTTTTAGTACTCATCAAATACATTTTACAGAACATAAACTAGAAACAAATATATTGCAGCCTGTAACAGCGCAATCGTCGTCAAAACTTAAAAGATATGTCACTTCTTTACGTCATCAAAAAATGGATGCAAAATATAAAAGATTAATTGAACACACTGTTTTAACAGTTTGTTCAATTAAAATGCCTCAAGAGATGCAATTTAAAAATTACACCAAGAAGAGCGAGAACACATTAATGAAATGTATTGGAACATGACTTGGCAAGAGCAGCATTCATATGTCGACTCAAATACATCAGTAGCAGTTCCCTAAGAAGAAGTTTAATACCGAACCCAAAAAGAGTACGGGGATTTCTCACGTCATATTTCTACACTGTGAAATTTACAACGATTTGTAGAGTTCATAATTAGTTCATTATTTACTGTGAGCGAGAGAGGCGGAGCTGTTAGCGGGATACAGGGTTGCCAAAAGGACCCTTCAGGCAGTGATAAAGCGGGCCAAGAGCGAGGCCCGCTGCGAGATGCTGGAGACGCTGGAGCGGGATCCATGGGGACGCCCCTACCGTATGGTTGGGGGCAAGATGCGCCCATGGGCCCCGCCGCTCACCCGGTGTCTTCAGCCAGAGCTTCTTGAGAGGGTCGTTGGCTACCTGTTCCCAACGCGAGTGGTGGAGCATACTCCGCCACAGATGGCTCCGCCTCCTAACCTAACGTGGATGACGACGACGTGCCTGAGGTCATTGGGGTGGAACTAAGGGTGGCAGTGTTACGGCTTAAAGCTAAAAACACCGCCCCGGGACCCGATGGCATTCCTGGCCAAACGTGGGTCCTGACCTTAGTCGACGAGGCTCTCGAGCCCCGACTGCGAGGGTTCATCAGCGCATGCCTCGAGCGGGGCCAGTTTCCGCAATTGTGGAAGACGGGGAAACTGGTCCTCATCCGAAAGAAGGGGCGCCCGGCGGACTCACCGTCCGCCTACCGGCCCATAGTGTTGCTTGACGAGGTGTGCAAGCTCTTTGAAAGGGTGATTGCAAGGCGCCTCGTCAAGCATCTCGTGATGGTGGGGCCGGATTTGGCGGACAACCACTACGGTTTCCGTCAGGGGCGCTCCACCGTGGATACGAGCAGTTTCCCGGGGCGTAGTGGTGTTGGCGGTGTCCTTGGACATCCGAGGCCATCTGTGGTGCCTTCTTGGATGATGTCGCCGTCGTGTGCTACGCGGACGACACGCTCGTGACAGGACAAGCTCGCGGTAAGACGCACCACGTGCCTGAGGGCCACGGCCGGGGTTGCCCAAGTCGTTGAGCGAATCCGGCGGCTGGTTCTCGAGGTGGCACTGCACAAGTCCGAGGCCCTGTTCTTCCACGGGCTTCGGAGGAAGCCACCTGAGGGATCTAGCCTCACGGTAGGAGGCACTCGCATCGGCATCGAGTCCTCGATCAGGTATCTGGGGCTCGTACTCGATGGCCGATGGGACTTCGGATATCATTTCCGAGGTCTGGTCCCCAAGTTGGTTGAGGCGGCGCGTGCGTTGGCGCGGCTGCTGCCCAACATAAAGGGACCCGATGACTCCTGCAGGAGACTCTACTCGGTGGTTGTGCGGTCCATGGCCCTTAACGGGTGCCAGTATGGGCGGGGGCCCTGAAGGCCAGCAACGTCGCGATACTGCGACGACCGCAGCGAGTGCTAGCCTTCAGGATCATAACGGGGTACCGGACGATCTCCTTTGAGGCATGGCGGCGTGGGTTGAGCAGAGGCGAGAACACGTGGCGGCCATCGGAGTTCTCTCGCTCGATAGCCTGATTGCGGCTATCGTGCGGAGCGAGAGTGCGTGGAACTCTGCCGTCTCCTTCTGCGAGCAAGTTATGCTCGCGAAGGAGACGGCGGAGCGGGACCGGGAGAGGCTGAGAACTCTCCCGGCCCGCCAGGCCCGGGAGCGGGCCAGATACCGCAGGTGACTCGGAGGCTTATGGAGGACGGAGGTCGCAGAACGACCTCCGTCCTCCATAAGCGCAGGCCTGGGGGTGACAGGTGAGGCCATCTGTCACCCTAGCAGAAGCAGGCCGGGGTGGCGGCGAGCGCGTTGCGAAGCGCAGTCGCTTCCAGGGACCAGAGGGAACATGGGGTTCCCACACAGTATATAAAATCCATGAAAATATCCTTTACTCGGCTAAACAATGAGAAATGTGACTATTATAATCACCACAATCATGATGCCAATAATCAAACTACTGGAGACTGCACTTTTTGTGTAGAGTGGGCTAAGCACCATGTGAAATACAGGAAGCAAGCAAGAGAATATAGCAAGGGAGTTGTATAAAGAGTAATTTATGGGGCATTAGTTCGCTGCAAGCTCGAAAGTGCTATGTGTGTGTGGAATCCACACGAGGGCACATACGTTCTTCTGCTTGAAAATGTACAAAAAACTTTTCTTAGATATCTTTAAAAGTGTGTCTACGGATACTATCCATATATATTATGTATCCCACAAATTTTCTTCTCGGTTGTCTATGCTATAATTCATTGGAAGTCAGACGGGAGATGCACCAACTTGCAATTATGTGTAAGATTTTGTTAAGTAGGCTCATTATTCCACATACAAATTTTCTCCCTACACATTATTTAAAATAAAATAAATCAAGGGGTCTTTATGACGAGTAAACCTCTTTTTTTGGCCATTTATAATTATTGTAAACTTTTATAACCTTAATATACTTTCTACGTTGCTTCACAGTATCATTAAAATCCTGGCAATCGTATTACATTCCTTTATCTTTTCATTTCTAGTTCAATGTTAGCGTGAACAGCGTCCGCAGATATATGATTGTGTGTGTGTTTTCGTTAGATAGTTTATGTTGATCGTCTCTATAACATTTGTTGGGTAATTTGCTGTCTTAGCCACGGCTGTATAAATTGTTCAATTCTTATTTTAGGCTGTTATCCAGTCCTCTCGCGCGTCGCGCCCTATTTCAAAAACCTAGTAAGCCGCATTTACCATAACAAAACTTAGTAATTGGAACTGATATT
>CADEBD010000685.1:0-34327 GCA_902825455.1 Arctia plantaginis | reverse complement strand
AGAAAAATTTTCCGTATTTTTTCCAAAGGGGAAAGCAAAAGAAACAGAACAATTTCGGGGCTGAGTTGAGGGGACCCACAAGCCTACGAATTTTTTTTGAAACGATCAACCAACTTTCTCACCAACGATAACGTAGCCAAGGACAATTTCTAATGCGAGAGGTGAGTGACGAGCAGGGTGTCCTTGAACCTTGTGCGACAAGAGAAGATGTGGGAAAATTGAAGCCCCGATGAGGACATCAATCGAACCCGAGACGGTGTATGTGTCATCCGCTAACGGTAAGTTTTCCTAATTGGATGAATGCGAAAAATCAATGGAGACAGTGGGTAAGTGCTCGGTTATTTTATCTATAATCAGAGACTTCATGTCGTAATTGGTGTTACGACCGAACCGAGAACTAAATTTAATAATTACCGAGCCTTAAATATTTTTGCTTGAACCACCTATTCCCTTCACGGTAGATACGTCTGAGTTCCGATTAGCATTCAAACCTAAGCGCTGGCAGCAAGAAGGAGTTATAAAATTGCTTTGTGAAGCGCTGTCTAATAAAGCGCATACGCTGTGTTCATTACCACGAGAATCAACAATAATGATGCGCGCGGTCGCGAGTAAAATCGTAGTAGGGCCACGAGGGGTGCGTGGTCCGGAACCTCCTTTTGGTGCACCCTGGGCAACGGAGACGGCAGCGCCTCTCTCCCTAGGTGGGGGAGGCGCTGCCGCCTGCGGCCAATTCCGGCCTAGGTGGGAACGGCCCGTCAAGGGCTGTTCGGAGGGCTGCTTTCCGCGTGTCCCTCTGTTTGGCAGAGGGCATAGGGGAGAGCGGGCTGGGGGCGGACGGGTCCACTACAGCTGGCTCTGTCCAGAGGTGGGGGACACTGGTCTGACGCAGACCACCGTCCGGCCATGTCGTAACCCTGACTGGCAACATTTTTTTTTTGGACTAATCCCACCCACACGCCCACCACTGTAACTCCTGTACACCAGGATCCACAGCAGTGACCCACGAACACACCGAGTTATGACACTCGGGAAGTCCCCAGGAAGAAATTAAACTGTCTTGGAACCCGCAACGAAATTAATCAGAAGAAAATTGGAGGAGTTGGAAATACAGTAAATCCACTTCCCTCCTTAGCAAAGCGGGAGACAAAATGAAGTAAAATGGGCATACACCCTTTTAAACAGGGAAGCACCACGGCCACAAATTATTACGGGTCCTACGTGAGCTATGTTTGATTTCTATAATATGTATGGCAGAATCGCCTAAACGCACGGAAATTCACCCTAGTTGACACAAGATCCCCATAGTATACCGCCCCAGATGTCACCTGCAAGCTATTCAGCATTATATTACGTTCATTATACCAAAGACTACATTCCCAGAGGATATGATGAGCAGACTGTTCATAGTGAGAGTTAGGTGTTGAGCATTGACACAATGGTGACTCGACTAATTTAAATGAATAAAGCTTGCTCTTAAAGTTACCATGACCCGTAAGAAATTGAGCGACACAGTGATCCACCTCAAGCCATATCCTCGACAACCGTTCGCGAACAGATGGAAAGAATTGGTAAAGATGGCGCCCCTTGGATGATTCATCCCAGCGTTGTTGCCATTCGTCTATGAGGTCATTATAGACATCGGGCTGCTGTTGAAGCAATCTTGTAATTTTACCGCGATCCCGCGCGCCCAAAAAATCGCATTCCATGTTTTGTTGTCTTGAATAGTACATGGCTGCACGTCTCTGCACCTCGAGATCGACCGGAAGGACACCCGCCAACACCGGCAAAGCCTCAGTGCTAACCGTCCTATATGCCTTACACAAGAATATCAGTGCAAGTCGTTGGCCTTGTAACAGTTTGCGACGGACAGCGCCTACGGTCGCCCTATCGGCCCATACAGGTGCACCATAGCACATAGAACCTAAATAAGTAGCTCCGTCATTCCTGACTGGCAACAGTCAGGAATGACGGCTCTTCGAGGGCTACGAGGAAGGCAACCTCTATAAAAATCCTGGGGCGGACGGACCCGGTCTGGTGCAGACCCCGTCCGGCCCAGCCGTAATCCTGAATGGACAGGACCGGTGGATCTTCGGATCCGCGAGGACGCAAACCTCTATAAAAATGCTCTAAGCCCACGTTCTGACGCCTGGCAAGGGGCTGAGTCACTGGAGGGAGTCCAGTGCCGAAGGCGTCCCCGTCGAAGGACGTTAAAACTTAACATTATGACATGGGCCCAAAGATTGATAAATCTACCCAGGAGGGTACCAGACGCACTGCGTCTGGAGAATCCCTCCCGGAGCCAGACGGCTCCGGCAGCTCCCAAACGTACTCTGGGGGGAGCAACCTTTGTCTAACCTGCCCGTTGCCGAGCAGTAAATCCGGCGACCGAAATTACGCGGAGGACGCAAGAAACATGGAGATAGTGTCGAACACCGACACTGCCTCGGAGATGAGCGGAGCGAGTACCCCTATGGTCTCAGCTGCGGAGCAGCACCAGAAGGGTACTCCAAAGCGCAAAAGGCGCTCGCTTCGCCTGGGCCTGAAGAGGCAATTGGAGTCGGCCTCGAGCGATGAAGCCTCGGCTCCCAAAGTCGGCACAAGCCGCAGAGGCGCTCGCGGTGGAGGCCGACTTCCTAGGGTTGCCCAGGAGCAGAAGAAGGAGCCCCTACGCTCCTACACTCCCGTGAAGAGGGTCGCGTCCGAGAGGTCGACAGACGTGACCGAGGTGAGGAGCGAGAGGGAGGGTGAGTGGAAGCAGAGCAAAGCCGGCAACCCCGTGGACCAGATCGAGGAGGCAATCGGCGTGGCCGATTGCCTGCTCCAGACGTCCGGGGTAGCCAGGGGTCCCGAACAGGAGGCCCTGGTAGCGGTCGTGCGCTCCATAATCGAGGCGGGACGACTCCTCGTGGCCGAGAGCAAGGCCCACGCTAGGGAGAGAGCCCGCCTCGAGGCGGATCTCGCCAAGGCTCGTGCCCACGCTGGTGCCACACCAGCGTCTTCGGCACCTGTGGCGTTGTCCGCCCGTAAGGAGCCGGACTTAGTCCGACTCGTGGCGGAGATGGAGGAGCGTATAATGAGGCGCATCTCCGCAATAGAGAGCGCCCGTTGTCGCCCACCTCTGGCTCCGCCAAGGGCAACCTATGCGGCCGCTGCCAGGGCGGGCCTAACAGCCCAGCCAGCAGCTAGGGTGGCTGGGCCGTCATCAGCGCCCCCGCCCCAGAAGACCGGAAAGGGCAAAGGGAGGGGGAAGGCGGCCCCAACCCAAGCCCCAGTCTCGGCCCCGGCTGACACCGCACAGCGCCCGTTGGAGCGGGGCTGGACGGTGGCCGGGGACAGTAAAAAGAGGCGGAAGGCCGCCAAAAAAGCGGCCAAGAAGGCGAGGAGGGACGACGCCGCCGCCGCGAAGGGAGCGCCGAGGAAGCTCCGCGCCCCTCGCTCCTCGGCCGTCGTTATCACTTTGACGGCGGAGGCAGCGGAGAGGGGCGTGGGGTACGCCGAGGTCTTGACGAAAGTCAAGGCCAACGTGGACCTCAAAGCCCTCGAGATTCCGGGCGTCCGGTGTAAAAACACACGGACGGGAGCCCGGCTCCTCGAGGTCGCCGGCGCTACCAGTGGCCCCAAAGCCGACGCCCTAGCGGCTAAGCTGAGGGAGTCACTGGATGCAGCTGACGTCCGAGTGTCCAGGCCCACTAAATGCGCCGAAGTTCGCATCACGGGCCTGGACGACTCTGTCACGGCGGACGAGCTCAGACTCGCCGTGGCGGAGACGGGAAGCTGCCCTCTGGACAGCGTGAAGGCCGGAGCAATACGCTTCGGCCCCGGTGGACAGGGGGCAGCGGTTGTCAGCTGCCCCATCGCGGCGGCCCAGAAGGTCGCCAATGGACGGAGCCTCCTGGTCGGGGGTTTCCTGAGGGCGCAGGCACGACTCCTGCAGGCCCGACCGGCAAGGTGCTTTAGGTGCCTGTCGGTGGGGCACGTAGGGGTGCACTGCACGGCGGAGACCACTGTAGGTGACCGATGCTTCCGCTGTGGCCAGCCCGGTCACAAGGCGGGTGGCTGCAACGCTCCGCTGCGTTGCTTTAGGTGCGCAGCGGGGGGCAAGCCTGCCGATCACCGGGTTGGTGGTAAGGCCTGTGCCCTATCACGACCGAAGCCGGGAGGCCGACCTTCCGCCTCCGGGCTGCTGATCCAGACGGGGAGTGCCGCTGGACAGCCGCAAAGTTCGCTGCGGGATGCGGGGATGGAAGTCCAGTGATGGATCCACATCTCCGCATCCTCCAGGTGAACGTAGGCCACGGTGCCGATGCTCAGGATCTTCTGCTAAAGAGCATGGCACAGTGGTCCATCAACATCGCCGCTATCGCCGAGCCATATGTCTATCGGTTTCTCGGGCCTGCCTGGGAGACCGACTTGGACGGCACGGCGGCCCTGGTGCACGGTACCGCAGCCGGCACTCCACCTCTTGCAGTAGTTGCAAGGGGACGGGGCTGTGTAGCGGCGATAGTTGGAGATATAGCGGTCGTGGCCGCTTATTTCACGCCGAACCGAAACCTAACTGAGTACGAGCAATGGCTCGCTCAGCTGGCCGTCGTCGTCGATGCCTGTCGCCCCCACCCGGTTCTTGTGCTGGGGGACTTCAACGCCTGGTCGCAGGCTTGGGGTTCCCTGCGCACGAACCCGAGGGGCAGGGCATTGGAGAACTGGGCTGAAAGATTCGGCCTAGTTCTCCTAAACCGGGGGGCCGTGGCCACGTTCGTGACGGCGAGGGGTAGTTCGATCGTGGACATCTCGTTCGCATGCCCCTCGCTAGCGCGTCGTGTCCAAGGCTGGCGCGTCGTTGTCGGGGAGGAGACAGGTTCGGATCACCGATATATTCGGTTTGACGTCTCCGCCCCTGCAGATGGCGCGCCGGTCAGACCGGCACCACCTGAACCACGTTGGGCGCTCAAGAGCTTAGATCGCGACCTCCTCCTGGAAGCCGCCATCGTACAGGCCTGGGCCCCTGCGCCGGACAGGCCTGTCGACGTCGATGCTGAAGCACAGTGGTTCCGGGAGGCCATGACCCGCGTCTGCGATGCGGCGATGCCTAGGGCTCAGCCCAATACTGCGAGGCGCCAGGTCTACTGCTGGTCGCCGGAGATCGCACGGCTGCGTCAGGCCTGCGTGACCGCGCGCCGCCAGTGGTCCAGGTTCCGCAGGAGGCGTCGCCGCCCCGAAGATGCGGCGGCGAGAGAGGCGGAGCTGTTAGCAGGTTACAGGGTTGCCAAGAGGACCCTTCAGGCAGCGATAAAGCGGGCCAAGAGCGAGGCCCGCCGCGAGATGCTGGAGACACTGGGGCGGGACCCATGGGGACGCTCCTACCGTATGGTTAGGGGCAAGATGCGCCCATGGGCCCCGCCGCTCACACGGTGTCTTCAGCCAGAGCTGCTTGAGAGGGTCGTCGGCTCCCTGTTCCCAAGGCGAGTGGTGGAGCATACTCCGCCACAGATGGCTCCGCCTCCGGCGCTTGAGGCGCCTAACGTGGATGACGACGACGTGCCTGAGGTCACTGGGGTGGAACTAAGGGTGGCGGTGTTACGGCTTAAAGCCAAAAACACCGCCCCGGGACCCGATGGCATTCCTGGCCGAGCGTCGGTCCTGGCCTTAGTCGACGAGGCTCTCGAGCCCCGACTGCGAGGGTTCTTCAGCGCATGCCTCGAGCGGGGCCAGTTTCCGAAATTGATGAGGACGGGGAAACTGGTCCTCATCCGAAAGGAGGGGCGGACTCACCGTCCGCCTACCGGCCCATAGTGTTGCTTGACGAGGTGTGCAAGCTCTTTGAAAGAGTGATTGCAAGGCGCCTCGTCAAGCATCTCGTGATGGTTGGGCCGGATCTGGCGGACAACCAGTACGGTTTCCGTCAGGGCGCTCCACCGTGGATGCGATCATGCGCGTGAAGGCTCTGGCGGAGGAAGCAGTCTCCCGGGGCGAAGTGGTGTTGGCGGTGTCCTTGGACATCGCCAACGCGTTCAACACTATGCCCTGGAGCTGCATCAGGGAGGCGCTCGTGTATCACGAAGTGCCTCTCTACCTCCGCCGCATAGTCGGGGCATATTTGTCGGAGAGAGCCGTCGTCTACCCCAGTAGGACCGGTCTCGGTAGGCGTGAAATGTCGTGCGGTGTTCCGCAGGGGTCGGTGTTAGGGCCACTCTTGTGGAACATCGGCTACGACTGGGTGCTTCGTGGTGCCTTCTTGGATGGTGTCGCCGTCGTGTGCTACGCGGACGACACACTCGTGACGGCGCGCGGCAAGACGCACCACGATGCAACCCTGAGGGCCACGGCCGGGGTTGCCCAAGTCGTTGAGCGTATCCGGCGGCTGGGTCTCGAGGTGGCTCTGCACAAGTCCGAGGCCCTGTTCTTCCACGGGCTTCGGAGGAAGCCGCCTGAGGGATCTAGCCTCACGGTAGGAGGCACTCGCATCGGCATCGAGCCCTCGATCAGGTATCTGGGGCTCGTACTCGATGGCCGATGGGACTTCGGATATCATTTCCGAGGTCTGGTCCCCAAGTTGGTTGGGGCAGCGCGTGCGTTGGCGCGGCTGCTGCCCAACATGAAGGGACCCGATGACTCCTGCAGGAGACTCTACTCGGGGGTTCTGCGGTCCATGGCCCTTTACGGGTGCCCAGTATGGGCGGGGGGCCCTGAAGGCCAGCAACGTCGCGATACTGCGACGACCGCAGCGAATGCTGGCCATCAGGATCATAAGGGGGTACCGCACGATCTCCTTTGAGGCGGCGAGTCTCCTGGCCGGAACTCCACCGTGGGATCTGGAGGCGAGAGCCCTTGCGGCTCTGTATCAGTGGCGCAAGGAGGCGCAGGAGTTGGGTCGATCCCCCGAGATTCGAGAAATCGATGACCGGAAATCCCAACTCCGCCAGGTCATCATAGGGGAGTGGAGGGAACGACTCGGGCAACCGAGCGCCGGGCACGCCGTCATTGCGGCGGTAAGACCCGTTATGGAGGATTGGCTCGAGAGGCGTCACGGGACCCTCTCATACCGATTGACGCAGGTGATCACTGGGAAGGGATGTTTCGGAGATCACCTGTGTCTGATCCGCAAGGAGCCAACGCCTGAGTGCCACCACTGCGATGGCCAGACCGTGGACACGGCTCTCCACACGCTGGCAGAGTGCCCGGCGTGGGTTGAGCAGAGGCGAGACCTCATGGCGGCCATCGGAGTGGGAGTTCTCTCGCTCGATAGCCTGATTGCGGCTATCGTGCGGAGCGAGAGTGCGTGGAACTCTGCCGTCTCCTTCTGCGAGGAGAGACGACGAGAGGAGACGGCGGAGCGGGACCGGGAGAGGTTTAGAACTCTCCCGGCCCGCCAGGCCCGGGTACGGGCCTGGCAACGCAGGCGACTCAGGCGCCGGAGGTCGCAGAACGACCTCCGTCCTCCATAAGCGCAGGCCTGGGGGTGACAGGTGAGGCCATCTGTCACCCTAGCAGAAGCAGGCCGGGGTGGCGGCGAGCGCGTTGCGAAGTGCGCTCGCTTCCAGGGAGCACAGGGAACATGGGGTTCCCACACGGGGGGGGGTCGTCTACTCGTCTGTAGATGACCCGAGGTATGTCGGGGCACCAGGGACTTCCTTTCTAGGGTATACCTGGTTCCCCGGCTATTAGTATCCGGCGACGGCGTGCGGCTTTAGTCGGTTCGAGTCCGACATGCCACCGACAGGTGGTATCCGAGGGGATTTCTGCACGGAAAAAAAAAAAAAAAAAAAAAAAAAAAAAAAAAAAAAAAAAAAAGGGCCACGAGAAATGTTTACGTTGTTATCTGATAACGCACAAAGAGTGACGTCATCAGTCCGAGCGGAACTATCTAGAACGACGGACGCGGACGGTCGAACCTGTCCCGACGTAACCGGCGCGGCGGCAGTGGCGGCGGCGGCGTGAGCGCGCGTATCGAACGAGTTGCTATGGTGATTGTTTACGGATGTGTCCCGAAAACACAATAATGTATGATGTTTAGAGTTGCATTTTTTACACAAGGAATTCGACCTGCACGCGGACTGGCGATGTCCTGCACCTAGACAATTTATGCATAAATTATTTGCTTTGACAAATTTTAACCGATCGTTTGGTTTGCGATTATGAAACACAGAACATTTGTACAAGTGATCATGTTTACTATTGCACAAGGAGCACGAAGATTGCTGAGGACTGGATGCGGCATTTACGTATGCATGTGTGGTCGACGAATTCGGCAACTTAGGTGCCGTATCCATTTTTCGTTCAAACGTCTACTTTGTGGCTCCATGTTTGACTAATGAAGTGCGTTCTAATATTTTTATGTGCTCGCGAACAAATGATGATAGGTCATCAGGCATTGGACAAGTGCGTTTAAATGATTCGAATGAACGTGCAGTGTCTTGGTCTAATTTCTTGAGTGCATTATATAAAAATACAAAATCAGCGAGGTCATCGACCTTCAAGTTTTTCGAGGCGGCGACTGAGCATGCGAATTTGTCAAGGAATTGTTCCAGATTTGATGGGGTTGCGGATGAAATGGCCTTGAGATCAAATATTTGATCTAAATACGAGGTGGCCACTAGCCGTTTATCTTCGTATTTATTTTTAAGCAAATCGAAAATTAATAAATAATTCTCGGCACATGGGGTTATCCCGGCGCATACTGATCGCGCCTTCCCGGTCAATTTACCTATCAAGTAATACAACTTTTCCGATTCTGACAGCGAACAATTATTATGCACAGCATTTTGAAAACTAGCGAAAAATAGCGGCCAATTTTTTATATCTCCATTAAACTTGGGGATCTCTATCGGTGGTAATTTAAGCGATTTGTATTTATTAGCAGGTTTGGTGTCATTACGCTGCGATTGTAATGTTTTTGCAGCACATCTAACACGGCCCAAAAGGTCCTCGAACGATGACAGGGGCTGATAATCAATCTCAAGAGCTGGGTTTAATTTAAATTCCAAGCTAACTATTTTATCCAACACATTTTCGAACTCAGTACGTAAACCATCTACTGTTTCAATTTCACTCAAAAATGTCTCTTGTGCTGATAACGATTCAAGATTTCCTACACGATTAGAAATACTTTGCGTTATAAATGCGAAATACATAACGTTTTAAATTGTACATTCACGTCTGTAGGTGCCATTTCGATAAGTTCTGTATGTATGTATTGTAAATAGTGTAAATAAGAAACAATAAACAAGGCGGAGAACCAATTGCCTGTCCACAGCTGTTTAAACGTAGTCATTCAACATGAAACGAAGTAAGCGAAAGTAGCAAAGTAAGTAAAGTAAGTAAGTAAGTAGATAACTATACCATGCGAGCTGTGATTTGTTTACGATAATGAAAGCAAGACTTTATTCATAAGTAGGTATGCCAACAATTTCTAAATTTTATGAGCGATAATGTATAGGTAGATATAATTTACCTATAGTACGAAATATGCGATGCGGGTTATGCGAAACAAGGTATACAAGTTAATACGAGATTCTTAACCTCCGACGCGTCGCCGCGCCGTCACAACAGTTGTGACACCAAATTTTTACGCGGTAGCGTCTCTGTCACAACATTTAGAAGAATATATATCAGGGATTCCAAATATGTTTATTTCATTGAATATAATTATAAAATAACGTAGATATTGAGGTAATAATGACTTCGCTCAGCTGTGACTGGGTCACTAGTTCAAGGGCGTGACAGTAACGGGTCATAGGTCATCCGCGCGCCGCGACGTCCTAAGAGTTAAGTGTGAATATACGAAATTATATCGAGACTTGAAATAAATGAATTTATGAATTTTTACGAATGAGCGACGCGTGCGACACGAAGATGGCGGCCGGCTGCCGGTAAACGAATTGACGATTTGTATAGCGAAATATGAGCGATAAACGAACTAAAGCGATAGGGACTGATTCAAATCCGGTTCGAAGGACCATTAATGTTTGCGCGGGTTAGCTAAGTTCGAGGAATTTGTAAAATTTGGTTGGCGTCAAGGTAGGAAATTAGAACTGTTAGAAAAAATGAAAGTAAGAATCAGTTCCAACGGAACGGATTGCACGATACCTTATTTTCTGTGCGGAGCAGCATAAAGTCCAGGGGCTATTTTTCACCAAATTCACAAACCACAATGCGAAAGTTATTAATTTGCGATTTTTCTAGTAGCACACGCGCGCATTTCGTAAACGACGGTAATACGGTCGAAGCGAGACTATATTTCACTTATGTACAACGAATGTGCAGCGTGCGGTGGTGAGTCCATCTCGCTCACACATATTGTATAGGCGTTGTGCAGGAAAGGGATAGTGGAGATGATATGATACCAACCAAAATATTTATAGTAATAGTTTTACGAAATTTGTTTAGTGGCGCGAACAACATTATTGATTACATCATTGGGTGAAAACACTGGTCGGCACTTGAATCTCTTTATAGCCAGGATCTTTTACGGAGTCATCGCTATCCTCAGAGAAAGTTGAAGAACTTGAAGAGCTGCTGCACAAAGTAACTCGTTGATAAACTGCGATGGAGATGAGTTTCTGTGGTTTGTTGGTCGTCAAATGTTTCATCCTAGTTACCAGTATTTGAACCCGGGTTGTTACGAGCAATTAGGTTGCTACTGGGCAAATCCTCGTTCATGTTTGTTTGTGCTAATTGCAATATTCGTTTAGACCTTGTCCCCATCTGTAAAGATAACTGGAGTTTTATATTGCTGTTTAGCGTAACAACGTGGCAAGTGGACATTCCATTAAATTTAATCAATATGTATTCTGGAACCATAGAATATCAACAAATGCCCTACAACATCTTTCCTGTATGAAAGAAATCAGGATCATCTACAACTTTACAATTCTAAATGACGCGATGATACTGTGGATTTCTTTCAAGAAAAACGAGACATCAAAAATGTATCTCATTCACTTCCCTTGAAGTTTTACAAGAACACTGTGACAAGTATGACGTGCCAAATTGTCGAATAAAAGAAAATTATTACAAGAGACTCACCTTTATCAGCTAAATCGTGGTAACCTCGTGATGTCACGTTTTTGATGAAAACCGACACTTCACACGTCGAAGCTCAAATGACAACTGAATTGCCACTCTATCGAAGCCAACTAGATCACCAACCGAGACAACGCTACACTGTGATATTTTGTCGCTTTCTCTCTTGTCTCATTTTCTTTGTTGTTTTTGTAGCAAAAAATATCGTGTTTTTGGAGATCATAGAACGCGAGATTGCGATTCAGAATTTCAATAAAACGAAAAATCGTATAATTCGAGATTTCACACTATGGCGATGTCAACTCTGATGTGACATGGTTTGAATTCCGTGAAATATGTTTAAAAATTTGGAGTGAGCCTTACAACTATGTCGTAATAAATAAAAATTGATCTAAAAATGACGGATGTTCCAGAAATAATTTTGACACATTTGTAGTCTTTGAATAAGAAAACATTTATAATTAAGACCACTAGCTACGCGATGTAATTATTCTTTGAACGACTCTTAAACGATAACTATCTGTTTAATTAATATAGAAAAATCATTAAAAAGAACAAATTATAGATGCTGCAGAAGCTGTAGAGCAAAAGTACGCATCATGTGAGAACTTGAGATCGATAACAAGCAAACATTAGAAAAACATTTTTTTAACCCTGCGACCGAATCTCTCAACTTACCAGCCAACACCAGTAATCGAACTGCTCTTGATGACAATAAACAAAACCCCACCCCAGCTCTGTATCTTAAACTGTACGTACGTAACTGTACGTTTTAACAAGGAGGAGAACCTAGTAGCAAAGAGTACGTGAAAAGCAGTGATCAATCTGACAGTGAAACTTCATTTCAATCATTGATTTATACGAATCAAGAGTGTGATACATCATCTTGGTCTGTATCACCAAAAACACTACGTGATGTCCGAGTAGAACGGGGAAAACTTATGTTAGATTCTGCAAGCAAAACTATTGGTGACGATTTCATCGCTGTAGCAGGATGCAAATATCGAAATACACCAGGCTTGAAACCGTTGCTGAAAATACAAAAAAATTTATGGATTTAAGCTTAGTGACAAATAGTGATATGCAATATTATAAGTCAAATGCTGCTCAAAGTCAAAGTCTCAACGATGTGCATTCGTATACATCGTTGAGACTTTAAGCCAAGCAAACCAATCAAAAGTAACAAAGGACAAAAATATTTTCAAATTATTACACCTCTTTTCAAATTACAAATTACAAATCAGAGCTACAATCAACCGAAAGTTAAAGGTTTACCCTCGACTAAAGTGTGGAAAAAGAACGTAGATTTTATATATTGGGACGATCCAAATGAGCTGGTAGATAGGTCAAAGTTATTAATTGCATCTCGAGATGTTGGTAACACCGGGCTGGACAATGAAATAATATCCATAATTGAAGAATTACATTAAAGTAAAATTATTAATAAATAAATAATACGTTATCAACTATCTACGTTTCATTTTACTTTAGACCTTTCAGTTCATTACACCTTAGGCATAAATGTGGACAAGTTCGGGTATTAAATTCATAAGAGAATACGTTTATCAGAATTACTTGAGTTTAATAATAATGCATTGCTAAAATCCGATATCGATGATTTTCATTTGAAAACTTAGTCCGCGACTACATCACCCTTGTGATGCCGAGGCGGGTATAAATAGTAAAACAAGTTTTTTAGGAATTTAGAAAATATTATAAAAAGGTTAACGATACCGTACCAATAACGTAATTTCGTTGATCTACTCGTATATGATACATATACGAGTAGATCAACGAAAACAAGCCATATTAGGAATCTTTTATGAACAGCTGGATCGACAAAGCTGCAATAGTAAATTGATATATTAATTAATCCTTATTATATTCTATTTCGTTTTATTTAATGATGTGCAATACAAAGCAGTGGACTAGTTAACAGAACTGGACTAGTTAAAAAAACGCCATTTCCGAAATTGTGGAGGACGGGGAAACTGGTCCTCATCCGGAAGGAGGGGCCCGGCGGACTCACCGTCCGCCTACCGGCCCATAGTGTTGCTTGACGAGGTGTGCAAGCTCTTTGAAAGAGTGTTTGCAAGGCGCCTCGTCAAGCATCTCGTGATGGTTGGGCCGGATCTGGCGGACAACCAGTACGGTTTCCGTCAGGGGCGCTCCACCGTGGATGCGATCATGCGCGTGAAGGCTCTGGCGGAGGAAGCAGTCTCCCGGGACGAAGTGGTGTTGGCGGTGTCCTTGGACATCGCCAACGCGTTCAACACTATGCCCTGGAGCTGCATCAGGGAGGCGCTCGTGTATCACGAAGTGCCTCTCTACCTCCGCCGCATAGTCGGGGCATATTTGTCGGAGAGAGCCGTCGTCTACCCCAATAGGACCGGTCTCGGTAGGCGTGAAATGTCGTGCGGTGTTCCGCAGGGGTCGGTGTTAGGGCCACTTTTGTGGAACATCGGCTACGACTGGGTGCTTCGTGGTGCCTTCTTGGATGGTGTCGCCGTCGTGTGCTACGCGGACGACACACTCGTGACAGCGCGCGGCAAGACGCACCACGAGGCAACCCTGAGGGCCACGGCCGGGGTTGCCCAAGTCGTTGAGCGTATCCGGCGGCTGGGTCTCGAGGTGGCTCTGCACAAGTCCGAGGCCCTGTTCTTCCACGGGCTTCGGAGGAAGCCGCCTGAGGGATCAAGCCTCACGGTAGGAGGCACTCGCATCGGCATCGAGCCCTCGATCAGGTATCTGGGGCTCGTACTCGATGGCCGATGGGACTTCGGATATCATTTCCGAGGTCCGGTCCCCAAGTTGGTTGGGGCAGCGCGTGCGTTGGCGCGGCTGCTGCCCAACATGAAGGGACCCGATGACTCCTGCAGGAGACTCTACTCGGGGGTTGTGCGGTCCATGGCCATTTACGGGTGCCCAGTATGGGCGGGGGCCCTGAAGGCCAGCAACGTCGCGATACTGCGACGACCACAGCGAGTGCTGGCCATCAGGATCATAAGGGGGTACCGCACGATCTCCTTTGAGGCGGCGAGTCTCCTGGCCGGAACTCCACCGTGGGACCTGGAGGCGAGAGCCCTTGCGGCTCTGTATCAGTGGCGCAAGGAGGCGCGGGAGTTGGGTCGATGCCCCGAGATTCGAGAAATCGATGACCGGAAATCCCAACTCCGCCAGGTCATCATAGGGGAGTGGAGGGAACGAATCGGGTAACCGAGCGCCGGGCACGCCGTCATCGCGGCGGTAAGACCCGTTATGGAGGACTGGCTCGAGAGGCGTCACGGGACCCTCTCATACCGATTGACGCAGGTGATCACTGGGAAGGGATGTTTCGGGGATCACCTGTGTCTGATCCGCAAGGAGCCAACGCCTGAGTGCCACCACTGCGATGGCCAGACCGTGGACACGGCTCTCCACACGCTGGCAGAGTGACCGCCGTGGGTTGCGCAGAGGCGAGACCTCGTGGCGGCCATCGGAGTGGGAGTTCTCTCGCTCGATAGCCTGATTGCGGCTATCGTGCGGAGCGAGAGTGCGTGGAACTCTGCCGTCTCCTTCTGCGAGCAAGTTATGCTCGCGAAGGAGACGGCGGAGCGGGACCGGGAGAGGTTTAGGACTCTCCCGGCCCGCCAGGCCCAGGAACGGGCCAGGTACCGCAGGCGACTCAGGCGCCGGAGGTCGCAGAACGACCTCCGTCCTCCATAAGCGCAGGCCTGGGGGTGACAGGTGAGGCCATCTGTCACCCTAGCAGAAGCAGGCCGGGGTGGCGGCGAGCGCGTTGCGATGCGCGCTCGCTTCCAGGGAGCACAGGGAACATGGGGTTCCCACACGGGGGGGGGGGTCGTCTACTCGTCTGTAGATGACCCGAGGTATGTCGGGTCACCAGGGACTTCCTTTCAAGGGTATACCTGGTTCCCCGGCTATTAGTACCCCAGACGGCGTGTGGTTTTAGTCGGTTCGAGTCCGACATGCCACCGACAGGTGGTATCCGAGGGGATTTCCGCACGGAGAAAAAAAAAAAAAAAAAAAAAAGCTGGCAAGGGGGTATCAGAAAAGTGAAATAATAGGGGTTAAAGTATGAAATTGCCGTTATATAGTAATCATCAACAGTCTACTAGTCCACAGCTGGACATAAGCCTCTCCTTTGAAAGGAGGTTTTGGCCTACTATACCACGCTGGCCAGACGGGTTGGTATAGGGTTTGTGTCAAGTTTTCTTTCTTTTTGCAGTGCTGGTGTCCTGCGTTGTTTTGCGCCTTTAGTCAGCTCTTACGACACTTACGGGATGAATTGGGGTAGTGACATTCCGTATTCTTAGTCCGTCACTACACTACACGCATAATAGCTACTTTGGATTGACACGAAACCTTGGTGTGAGATTTTTATGTAAACCTTTTTTCACCTGATGCCTTGAGGTTCTTCTTTAAAACATGTGCATTTTCAACTTTCAATTGTTTTTTTAATCAGCTTAGACGTGAAAGATCTTGAAAATCCGAATCATTTTTTAAAAGGAGTGCTGACGAGGAACTAACGCGGCAGAAACGGCTCGCAATATCAACGCTGCGTTTGGAGAGGAGACTGCTAATGAAGGCACCGTGCGTTTTTGGTTTCAAACGCTTTCGTAATGGTAACTTCGATTTGAAAAACTACTCACGTGGAAGACCGCCCACACAGGTGAATAACGCTGAATTGAAGAAGAGATGGTGAAAGCCGATCCGAGTCAAACTACCCAGGAATTAGCGGCATGGTTTAACGTTATCCTACCTACAATATTGACTAATTTTCATCAAATCAATAAGATAAAAAATATGAAAAATGGGTGCCTCATGGTTTGGTTGATGTGCAGAAAGAAATGCGTATTGAAACTTGTGTTATCTTGTTGAATCGATACAGAAATGAAGAAATACTGGATCGAATTGTGACATGTGACGAAAAGTGGATTGCTCACTTCAGCCGTAAGCCGAAAAATGCAATGGCTGACCCCGCAACAGTGCCCTAAATCAAATCTTACCAATAAAAAGGTAATGGTAACTATTTGGTGGTCCCTTCATGGTGTTATTCACTAGCATAGTATAGCTTTCTCAGGTTCGGTCATGCAAAAACAGCAGATGTTTTGTGCCGTTTTACTGCCGCCTTTACTGTGCCGAACTTAAAACAATGATGGCGAAACAGGCAGTGAAACAATCCCCGAATCGATCTTCACCATTATTGCTCCATGATATTGTTAGACGACACACTGCACGAGAAACCGTTGTTACTCTATAGGAGCTGCAGTTAGGAACCATATGGTATCCTCTGAACTCTCCAGACCTTGCTCCAACGGACAACATTTTTTTTAGTGATTTGGTCAATTTTCGATAAATATTTTGATTCAATAAATATGTTATATCTTTAAAAAAAGGAGTTAAAATTTTTCAGTACAAATCGATAATTTCAAACTTCAACCCCTAATATTATCAGTGTATATTTGATGCTCTCTTTAGAGACAACACCATGTCCATAAGAGACAGAATTCTTTCTATGACTATTTCGCAAAATCAAAACTCAAAATCACACGTTTCTCCATCTGGACCTACCAGCCACCATCTAATTTCAAGTCCATCAATAATTAAATCGTCTGCTGTTCAAAAACGTCTAACATCTACCGACCTAAATAACATTTTTTTTTTTTAATTGTAACAAGTTATAAATTTGTCATTTCAATCTTCCCTCTTACTAATGAAAATCCCAATTAATATGACACTTAATCCACTTATTATTAGGAAACAGTTTATAAAAAATGTTATTTGCTACGCAAAAAATACATCATGTTGATTTTCCTAAACATTAGGGCAATAAGTAGGTTAGTTATTACAGTTATGACTAGTAAACATTATTTTTATATACTAATCAAACTAAACATAAGTAAATTTATTGTTTTTTAATGCGGGAATAAATATATTTGCAAACATTAAGTACTACATAATATTCTCTACATTTTTAGCTACCATGTTGTAAGAGTTTCAAGTCGAACCATGTTATAGTGATGGAGATACAAACAAAATAAAAAAAAAACTTTAACTGCGTTTTTCTCGAAATCAGCTTTATCCTAGTTATTGCACTTTTTTAAGGATGGCAGAAGTAGAGTATCTAAGGATTCTCTCTACGCAGGGACCATAAAGGTTCTTAATAGATTTTTCAATTTAGCTAATACGTTAGAGCTGCCTTTCAGAAATAAATTACATTTTTGTAGGATTTCAACTTAATAGTATTTCTGAAAAAGACGACGTTTAACTAAACTTTTATTTAATATCTTTAGGAAAGGAAAGAAAATTCATATTTATGTCCATTCTGCAATTATATTTCTATGAAAACTTATACAAATATAATTATTATTATATCATCATCATCAATTATGTTTCGGGCAAAAAGAGGTGTATTCAAGATTATACTTGGTAAGCCAATACAGTACTGACCTTCTATATAGTGAATGCCTGGCTCTTTTTGTTAGAGAACTCTTTGTGAAGGCGGTAATACTTCGTAAACATAAGTCCACCACCTTCTAGCATATCTCGAAACGCAATAAAAACAAAGCTGGAGATTTTCCAATTACCGAAGGATCTGGCAGTTGATTAATGATTCCATAACCTTAGAGAACAAGGGAGTTATGACTATAAGCCCGTAGTTGGACGGATCAGAGCGGTTATCTTTTTTAGGTATCGGGTGCAGAAACGCTACCTTTCAGAAGTTCGGTGATTACTAATTTCTTCAAATATATTTAATGGGTAATTCTGAAGCTGAAATAAAACGACGCTGTGTTATCGATCGTTCAGGTAGGAGAGAGATCATCACACAGCTGCAACAACTCTTACATGACTTCGCAATGACTATTAATAAATCCCAAAGCCAATCGTTAAATGTGGAATAAACCTTGAATTGCCGTGTTTTTGGCATGGGCAGTTTTACGTTTTGGAGTGTATTTTTATTCGGTCTGTCAGCCGTACGCCCAGAATACTACGCTCCAAAACACAAATCGCATATGTCACTCATAAAGCCGTCGCACTCAAATGGGACTGGGCCGGACACGTTTGCCGCATACCGACGGATCTATGGGCAAAAATTGGCACCACTTGGGTCCCACAAGGCGCAAAACGACAACATGGTAGGCTTCCCTTCGCGGCACTGTGCGACTAACGTGTGACTTCATATGCTAACAATTTAAATATTGTTTTCTGTGTTTTTCTGCGACTAGTTCCCGGTTTGCGGGCAGCTTAAGGTTGTTTATAGTGTTTTAAAGAATATCAGTAAGTTTTTATTGTTTTTTAAACCGAAATATAGTGCTGAATTATTTTATTACGACTATTGGCGAGTAAATTTATTTTCTTTCTAAAAGTGGGTAAGAGGTATCCTTTGTTTATATTGATTTTTCTCTGCGTGTTGTTTATTTTTAAACTTTTGTTGTTCTTTTTGAAATTGTTGTTTAGTGTGTCTCTGTTTGGCTGTGTCGGTCGTTAGCGAGTTGCCTGATCCCGGCGGTACAAGTGAATTTCTAACACCAACCGGGAAAAGGACATTTAACGAAATGTCACCTACGGATTTCTCGCCGAAAGACAATAGAATTAAACGCATTGATAATTCGGATTTAAGTGGATGTTTCGTCTCTTAACGGTCGTGATATCTGTGGGGAGTACAATTACTGCGAGTTAGTCTCACAGGCTACCGAGTATTTGGCAAAAATTAATGAATTAGTTAATGATCAGGGATCTCGGATGAATGTAGGTAATAAAACGGCAATTATGGATATTACTCAACAAATTACCGGTATCGTATCAGTAGGGTAAGATTGGGGGTTCTTAATCACTTTTTCCTTCGCTCCGCTCGGAATGTGATCCAGATCTTCCACACATACAATGTGATCCAGAAGCCCCAATTTTCTACACATACAATATGATCTAGAACCCCCCAATTTTCTACACGTACAATATGATCCAGAAGCCCCAATTTTCTACACATACAATATGATCTAGAAACCCCAATTTCCTACACATACAATATGATCTAGAAGCCCCAATTTTCTACACATACGAGTACAATATGATCTAGAACCCCCCAATTTTTCTACACGTACAATATGATCTAGAAGCCCCAATTTTCTACACATACTTATCAACAACAGTTATAATAGGAATTGAATTTCAAATAAAATCTTCAACCGTTAGCAGCTGAACAGCAGTAAATATTTCATTTACACTTTGTTATTGTTTAAAATATATCTCATCAATCTTCAATCGTGTCAATAAAACTGACATCAACGTTTTATGTTACTGACAAACTGTTAGCTAGCGCGCCGCCCCCCGGCCTGCGTCGCCGGTGGTCTAAGCAATAATAAGTGTGCATAATTATCAGCTGTAACTATAAAGTTAATACTCTAGCGCGCCGCCGGCCGGCCTGCGTCTCCAGTGGAAACTGTTACCTAGCGCGCCACCGGCCGGCCTGCGTAGCCGGTGGTCTAAGCAATAATAAGTGTGCATAATTATCAGCTGTAACTATAAAGTTAATAAAAGCGAGTCTATGTATTGACCTAGGTACGAAAGTGGTCCAGTTATTAGATTATACATTTGACGACACGCTTAGCTCATTAGATGAATGCATCACAATGTTATTGTAAATATTATGTATACATATATAAAATGTAAGGAAGCTGAGTGTGTCGCGGGTTCGATTCCCGCATGGTACAAATATGTATTTGCGTCATTCTGGTTTTGTTGTCATGATTTAATTTTTTATAAAAGCATAGGTAATTAATTATTTAATTCCTCATACATTGATTATTAAGCATTGAATTTCCATTGATCGAAATGGTCAAATCAATAAATAAAAGTGGACCTCAGCACAGCAGCCGGTTTCACTACCACTGCACTATTCGATCGTCATAAATAATAATATAAACTAATCAATCGATCCTCTAATTAGAAATTCCTTTTTACTACTTGCCATAGTACGAATGAAAATAAGATTGAAAATAAGATTATATTACTTTCTTGTTAATTACACTTATGAGAGTGTAAAGAATTCTCATACCGGTTACAATTAATTTATAAAGGTGAGAAAAAAAAATGCTAATTGATGCAGTTTTTTAAAAAAAATACTTAATTTGCCATTAAATTTGCCCAATGATAATAATAATAATTATATAATATAATATTGTTTCAACATATTACACAGTGCCATCTAGTCCCTTTCAAGCTTATAGAGCTTGTATTATTTATCTAGACAACGGAAAAATACATACATTTTATATATATATTACACCCAAACACTGAATAAAAATCGCGTTCATCACGTAAAAAATTATCCAGAAATCCAGTGGGAATCGAACCCACGACCTCGGCGTAGAAGTCAGGGGCACTAACCACTAGACCAATAGGTCTGTCAGTATAGATAGGTATCAAACTTAGTGTTTTGAGAGAGTACATACCACTTTTTAGAAAATCGTCTCAGGTATACGCGATAGAGCGGCACCGTCGACAAATATGCAAAGTAAGGCAAAGTAAGAATGTGAACATATTAAGTAAGTAATATTCAATTAATTTTAGACTCTATTTGCTGATAACATAGAACTAATTTTTTAGCACATATATCTAAATCTAAACATATATTCTCACTTTGTTCGCGATTTGCTACTATAACCACCGCTTTTTAAAAATGTAGTCTATAAATAGGACTTCAGTTAATAATAGGTCTTTACCTATGAAATTGCCGTTTTGTATACAATAAGTGAAAGTACTTATTTTTTCAAACTTTTTTATTTCTGTTATTCGAAGTAATCACCCATGCAATCGACGCATCTTTGCCAACGCATTGGCAGTTTATTCATGCCCTTCTTGTAAAAATCAGCTGAACGGGAGGCAACAAACTCTTCAAAGGCATTCTGTACTGCCTCTCGGGAATTGAATTTTTTACCCACTAAAAAGTTGTCTACATTTTAGAAAAAAGTAATAGTCGATAGGTGCAAGGTCTGGTGGTCACATCTGCAACCAGCTTTGGTCAATCGGTCGTCCCCACTGCTCCTTCACGACAACGCGCGACCCCATACTGCGCAACAGATAGTCTCCAAGCTGCAAGAGCTGGGGTTGGAAGCTCTCCCTCATCCGCCATACTCACCAGACCTTGCACCTACCGACTATTACTTTTCTAGTTACATATCTTTACCGGTAAAAATTGTTAAAACAAAATCATGTCTTAACATTTACCATAAAGACAGACATTGTTTTCTCTGGTGTATTGTAGCACATAATATGTATCCAGCACGGTACACCAGTAATAGAATATCATCATATCCACATTACTCTAAATTATTAAATATAAATGGTATATCTTTCCCACCAACATTTGATGTGTGAATGTTTATGGTTTAGAAAAAAAATAACACAATTACTGGACCATTATACAAAACTTTACAACGAAAACTGACCTACGTAAATTTATTATTAATTGAAAGAGCAGGCAAAAGTCATTTCTGTTTAATAAAAAATTTTGCTCGATTAGTTCATGATCAACTGACAAAACACAAGTCTAAAATTCACTTATGTGATAAATGTTTTATATACTTTGCTTCAGAATCAAAATTAGATAATCATAACTGTGCACGAATGCAAACAGTGCTCCCAGAAGAGAATAGCAAGCTTCGGTTTTCTAATTATACAAGGACTCAAAGAATACCTATTGTTATAAATGGAGACTTTGAAAGCTTACTTCGTGAATATTCAGATAAAAATAAAAGTCAGTATGTCGAAAGCATACAAATTCATGAAGCAACTTGTTTCGCCTACTATATATGCTGCGAGACTAATCCAGAACTTAATAATTTAGTATCTTATCGAGGTCCAAATTGTTCAAAAAAAATTGTAGAATCTATTGCTAAGAATTTAGAAAGTTTATATGACATTTTATCTTCGCCTAGAGACATGTCCCCGTTGAATAATGAAGAGATTCTTTCATTTAAGACTGCTACAGTATGTCATATTTGTAATAAAAATATTTCTAATAATGATTGTATCGTTCAAGACCATGATCATTTCACAGGTAAATATCGCGGTCCAGCTCATAATTCATGCCACTTAAATAATAAGTTTGTAAAATATATTCTCATAATTTTTCATAATCTTTAAGGACATGATTGTCATTTTATTTATAAAAGAACTTTCAAGTGTTAGCGGTCGAATCAATTTAATTCCAAGAACCAAGGAAAAATATATTTCTTTCACTAAATTTTTCCCATTTAATTCTCAGAAAGTAGCTCAATTAAAATTTATAGATTCTTTTTATTTCTTAAGTTCGAGCTTAGACAACTTAGTAAAAACACTGGACTCCAATGATTTAAAGCATTTACAATCATTTTTCACCGATGAAAATTTATTTCAACTATGCCTTAGGAAAGGTGTATATTGTTATGAATATATAGACTCCTGGAAACGATATGCAGAAACTCAGTTACCAGATCGCTTAAATTTTTATAATAAACTCACATCCGATACAGTGTCTACTGATGATTACAATCACGATTTAAATGTGTGGGCTAAATTTGGTATTAAGAATTTAGGTGAATATACTGATTTATATTTGAAATGTGATGTGTTACTATTGTGTTATAGATAGTTCAACTCAGATGTGCGCGTGGCCTGTCTGTCAGCCATCTCTGCATTTCTATTTTTTTGGAATTAGAATTTGGGGCTCTGTCATTTTGAACGTTATGGTATGAGGCATTATCAAGCACAACCACAGAGTTAGGTGGAAGATTCGGTACTAGACGTTCTTTTAGCCACTTTTCATAGTTTTCTGCGTTCATGTGAGAGTGGTAATCACCAGAAACACTATTTGCTTTGTATGTCAATAGTGCGTTAGGTACGAAACCTTGTTCTGAACCAGCATGCACAATGATAATTCTTTGTCCTTTCGACAGGTTTCTCTTTAAAGGTGGTCCATCTTTATTACCCCATCCTTTGTTTTGCACATGATTAGTTAAGATGTAGCTCTCATCTGTATATACGATACACCGATTTTCTTGACGGTATCTGAGTAAATTTTTTAGGTAGGAAAATCGTAGTTTTTGGATGTCATGCCGCTCTATAATAACACGTCTGTTATCCACAGTTTTTCGCCATTTGTATCCCAACTTTAACAAAGCTGTACGCAGAGTCGAAATACTTTCATCATAGTTAAGTTTATCTTGAAATATTCTTTTCAACTTTAGCAAGGTAGGTAACTCGCGATGTTCTAAATGGTAATTTTGAATAGTGGAACGTATAACATCGACGTTAAAATTGTCTAATTCTAACTTTTTTAAACGTTTTTTACGGTCTTTATGCGGAGATTTAAATTTAGAGTCAGATTCTTTTCCTTCAGCCAATATATTAGTAATTGTTAAACTGCCATTGCTGTTTTTTCCGTACGCTATTTAAATGTTCACTTAATTTCGATATTAAAATTGGACTTGCACTGCAAACTAGATCACTTACTAGTTCCAATATATCTCTCGCATCTATTTTCAGAAATTCGTATACCTTAGCAATGGTTTCTCGAGTCTAAAACAATAATGCGTAAACGTCAACAAGGATATATTTTTTCGTATATAGAATCATAATAAATATTAATTACATCTAAATTTAAAAAATATTTACCTGACTCCTTAAACATTTTCTCCGTGAAGAACTAGACATTTTCGTAAACGACTGTACCCTTAAGAAAAAGCGATAAGAACACGTCTTGCTCGGACGACGACTGCCGCGTCACTGCCACACGAATGAAAGTTGTATATTTACAAGCCCACGCACACATAGGGCCGCGCGCACAACTGAGTTGAACTATCGATACATATTTGAGAAATTCCGATCTATAAGTTTATGTCATTATGAGCTTGATCCTTGTCATTATGTTTCATCACCGTCATTAAGCTGGGACGCCATGCTCTTGTTAACTAAAGTAGAATTAGATTTAATATCTGATATAGAAATATATCAAATGCTAGAAAAAGGAATCAGAGGAGGTCTTGCTCAATGCGCGATGCGATATTCAAAGGCTAATAATAAATATTTGTCAGACTTTAATGAAAAAGAACCCAGCACATTTTTAGTTTACTTAGATTGTGTCAATTTATATGGTCTCACTGGAAATTTTAGATTTTTAACAAAATCTGAAATAGCTTTATTTGAAATTGCATCCGTTTCTGCTGATAGTGACGAAGGGTATATACTTGAAGTTGATATTCATTATCCTCCTGATATACATGATAGTCATTCTGATTTACCATCTATTATGTGATTTAGTAGGCCAAAACCTCCTTTCTAAGGAGAGGCCTATGTCCAGCAGTGGACTAGTATAGGCTGTTGATGATGATGATTCTGATTTACCATTTGCACCAGAAAAATTATCCGTTCCATGTGGTAGTAAAAACACAAAACTAATTGCCAATCTGTATGATAAATATAGATATGCCATCCACTATGTTCACTTACAAGAATGTTTAAAAAATGGTCTTATATTATTAAATATCCATAAAATTCTAGCATTTACTCAAAAAAATATCTTAGAACCATACATAAATCTTAATACAGTACTCAGACAAAAAGCTAAGTCAGATTTCGAAAGAGATTTTTTCAAGAAGCAAAATAACTCAATATCTGGTAAAACGATTGAAAACAAGAGGATGTTAAATTAGTTAAGGTGTGGAAAGATAGCTTTAATAAGACCAATAAAATAAAGGGGGCAGAAAAATATGTGAGTGCCCCTAATTTTAAAAATATGGCTATAATTTCAGAGAAACTTGTTGCTATTCAATTAGAACCTGCTAAAGTAGTTTTAGATCGACCAATATACATTGGTTTTACAATATTGGAATTAGCAAAGTGTCATTTATATCAATTTCACTATTCTGTTATGAAGGAAATATATAAAGAGGGCACAAACCTTTGTTATACTGATACTGATAGTCTCTTATTTTTTATACATACTGATGATTTTTATAAAGTCATGAAACTTAATATAAATTATTTCGATACTAGCAACTTTGAAGAAAATAATATATATGATATGCCGAAAGCGAATAAACAAATACCTGGTTATTTTAAGGATGAGATGGGTGGAGATGTCATTACTGAGTTTATTGGTTTGAGGGCTAAATTATAGTGTATAAATAGTTTAAACAATACAATTAAAAAAGCTGAAGGAGTTAAAAAGCCTGTTTCTAATAAGCTCACAATTGAAAAATATAAAAATACTTTGAATAATGATATAAATCTTAGAGATACTATGTATGTCATTCGATCTAAAAATCATAAATTGTATACAGAGAAAATTAATAAATTAGTACTTAATGGAAATGATGAGAAACGTCAAATTAAGAGAAATAAAATTTATACTGTGCCTTGGGGTCATCATCGTACTATGATTTAAGCTGTTATTTGACTATGTACCTACCTAATTTTATTATCTACTATTTACTTTATTTTATGTTTATAATGTTACTATCGTATTAACAATAAAATGTCATGAATTAATTATAAAATTTCTTGTTTTATTTTTTTATTTTATCCCTCCCCCCTGTGTAATAAATATACCCATTTGTCTAAAGTATCTATAAATATATCTATGAATATTATATTGAATGGACGTCTACCATATGGAAAGGGCTAAAGCGACTGATTTAATAAACAGTTATTGCACACACATTGCATAATGTTGGTATTCTTGTTACTAATTGTCGTAATATAATATGATCTCAAATTAATTATAATATTAGACAAGTTCAAACCTGTTAAATTTTCGAGTCATTACCTAGCCCATATTTATACATACATATCTTGTAAAATGAAAACAGAACCGTTCCTGTAGTGACAAGTCTAATGGTAGTCCAAAATAAAGTATACTTATATATGTCTATGTTACGCAATAATTAAATTAATTGACAAGATGAAGTTGATCAAACAACCCATATCACTAAACGTTAAAAATATAAATATTGGTGAATCTCCTCAAAAGATTAGACATAGCGCTTTGTTGCCAAATACGATCCGTTGTATAATTTGTGGTCCCTCAAATTGTGGTAAAACAAACGTTTTGATCAGTTTGTTATTGCATGAAAATGGGCTCAAATTTCATAACCTATATCGTTACTCGAAGACAAATTTTCAGCCAAAATACAGTTTTTTACGAGAAGTCTTAAGTAGAGTTCCTCAGATTAAGTTTTATGAGTTCAGTGATGATAAAGATGTTATAGCACCGAGTGAAGCTTTATAAAATCCTATATTTATTTTTGATGACGTTGCTTGCGAAAATCAAATTAACATTCGTAATTATTTCTCCATGGGTAGACATAAGCAGATAGATTGCTTTTATTTATCTCAAACCTACTCAAAAATTCCGAAATAGCTGCTACGTGATAATGCTAATTTTCTAATAATATTTAAACAAGATAATATAAACTTAAAGCATATTTACGAAGAACATGTGAGTTCTGATATGTCGTGGAATCAATTCAAAAATGTTTGTAATACAGTTTGGAGTAATCCATATAATTTCGTTTTCATTAGCAAAGACTCATCATTGAACAGCGGAAGGTACAGGCAAAATTTCGTTTTTTTTTTTTCATTTTGAATGAAAATATGATAATGAACTTCATTCATAAAAATATATTCAGTGTTACTAATCCCTTGGTTGAATACAGTATTAAGAAGTAATATGGAGGCTAATATTAAAACTGAATTAATTAAATCTGCGGACTCCATAAAAATAAATTAAACCAAATGAAAAAAATCTGGAACATGAAATTAACTTATCGCTTGATAAAATACTAAAATCTGTCACAGACCCTCTTAAAATATTAGTTTACTCAAATCCGATATCGATGATTTTCATTTGAAAACTTAGTCCGCGACTACATCACCCTTGTGATGCCGAGGCGGGTATAAATAGTAAAACAAGTTTTTTAGGAATTTAGAAAATATTATAAAAAGGTTAACGATACCGTACCAATAACGTAATTTCGTTGATCTACTCGTATATGATACATATACGAGTAGATCAACGAAAACAAGCCATATTAGGAATCTTTTATGAACAGCTGGATCGACAAAGCTGCAATAGTAAATTGATATATTAATTAATCCTTATTATATTCTATTTCGTTTTATTTAATGATGTGCAATACAAAGCAGTAGATTAGTTAACAGAACTGGACTACAGGTGGCGCCACTCGCTGAACAGTTAAATTGAATAACTTACTGTAAAAAAAAATATTTAAAAATTATAAAGTTAACTAATTTGCATTGTGCTTGATATCACTGTGACTAACAGAGTATAAATTACACGCGTGAGTGTTTTCTTATAAAAGGAACGAAGGTTTACAACATTACACCAAATAGTGACGTGAGTAGGGCTGTAACTGCAATATTATCTAAATAAACTGTAAAACTATATTGACTATACTGTGAAAAACAATGTTTAACATATAAAACTCACTAATTACGACCGGTGATTCTAAAGTAATGTTATAAAAGTGATTTCAATAAGTGACAGTAGTTATGCAACAATTCACACATAAACATTTACAGCATTAGTATAGTAGCATACACAGCAATTTATTTTTACATTGCAAAAAGGGACTGCCATTTTCGCAACTCTCATCAAAAGCTGCGTGGTATAGTTAAATAACAATTAAGGCTGCGTGCTTATTTTTTGTATGGTATCGGGTTCGATCCTGGAGTGTTTAGACTTTTTGAAGATTATAATACAAATTTGTTTTGCCTGTGAAATATAACACAGTCTCTCAAACTTAAGGGAACTACTATCAATGTTAAATGGTATAAATCAATACACAGTTTCGCTAAATTATCGTAACAAGCACTGTGGTTGATATGCCAAACATTGAGTCCTGTTCTATATATTGGTTCAGGATCGATCCCCGCACATAGTTGCACTTTTTGTAAGGTTTTAAAAAAAAATGTAAATACAAATGGATGCCGAATACATGAATATAACCCAAAGAAAACATAATAAAAATATCACTATCAGTAGCGAATGTGACTTTGATATCAATGTTTCATATCAAAGTTTACCAAACACAACAGAGGATACCGCAATTCTAAAAGATGAAGTGCGTAAACTAAAAATAGGATTGGACTCTGCAAGTGCTGAAATAGGTGTACTGAACATGGAGAACTGCTCACTAAAGAATAGCTTAAAAGCATGCGAAAATAAGATAAAATTTTTGAAATCAGTCGTCATAAATGTAAGATCAAATTAACAATGTACCACACCTAATAAATTTTTCTCACCACAATATAAGCAACGTGTCCGCTCAAATTTAACGATTTCTAGCTCTCTGAACACCCTTTCATACGATAGCGTACCCACGCCTGGGAATCATCTCGACGACAAAATACAGTCTATGGTGCAGAGTCTTCAGGTTCTTCTCGTAGACCCCAGCTAGGATCTCGGGGTGACTTCTCCAGGCCACGGCCTGTTTAAGTGGTTTTCCGCGCCGCCTGCCACTACAGGCGGGTCACTGGGTTGGGCCCGGATGGGCCTGTTGGTAGTTCCGGGGGGTGATTAGTCCGGTGGGGAGCGTGGCTAATGAGGTCAAGTCAGTGCGGGTGGGCCCCGCAGACAAACAGCTCACTAGCTACGCCCGGGTTTCGTCCAGTGTATCCCCCTGTGCTTGGCGAGGTCGAGCTCCGAGGGATGGTGACCCCGAGGAGCGCCCATCAGCCAGCATCAGGTCGGGTGTTGTGGTTGATCCAGTAGGGTTTGCCACGGAGACTAAGTCTCGCGGCAGGCCATGCCTGTCCGGCGGTCGACGATGATAGGGCGCAAGCTCCCGCAGGTGGCGGGCTTGCGAGCCGTCAGCACGCACGAACAAGTTTGTGCTCAAGCGTCTCACGAAATCGTCCAGGCTCTCCACGCGCAGATCCCTGGATATCGTCCTGTTCCGCACAAAGCGAGGGGCGTTGGCAAGGGTGCGTAGTGCGAGCGACTGTTGCGCACGCAACCGGCGTCGGTTCGTTTCGGATACGAGCGCGAACCAGGCCGGAGCACCATATGTGAGTCGGGTGCGAATGTACGCCTTGTACACACCGAGCTTAGCACGGAGCGGCAATCGGGACGATAGTACGGGCCGCAGAAGGGAGCGTGCGGCACGAACCTGGGCTACGACATTTTTGACGTGGGGCTTCATAGAGAGGGTGCGGTCGATGGTCACGCCGAGGTATTTCACCGTCGCGGACCACTCGATATTCTGGCCCATGAGCTTCAGCTGTGGTAGGGTCATGCTTCCGATGGAGATCGCCTGAGTCTTCGCCACGTTGACCGTCAGTCTCCAGTCCTTCAGCCAGCTGGGAAGTGCGTCTAGAGTGCGCTGCATCTTGGTAGTGGGGAAGGAGGGAGAGGCAGGTCGTGGGTAAGGGAGAGCCCGAAGGGGGAAGGGTTTTTAAAGAGAGAAAGAAGAATTTGGGAAGGAAAGTGGTCTGTGGAAGGGGGCCAAAGATTGAAAGGGGAGGGGTGGAAACCCAAAAGGGGGGAGTAGAGATGGGGCAGCGAAAGAGGGGGGGGAGAGGGGGAATTTTAGGAGGAAGCGAAAAGTCGGGTTGGGGCAAAGGAGAAAAGGAACCCCCCAAAGGTGGGGGAGGGGGGAAAGAAAAGGTGGGGTGAAGGTGTGGTTAGGAGGGAGTAGCAAGGGGAAAAGAGGGAGAGGAGAAGGGGGGAAGGGTAAAGGGGGGAACCCCCGGGGGAAAGAGATGATTGGAAGGGCGGGGGAAAGGGGGGGGAGTGGGAAAGAGGGGTTGGGTGGGGAGGAGGGGAGCGGGTTAGGAAAGGGGAGGGGTTAAAGAGGGGTTTGGTGAAAGGCTGGATTTTGAAAGGGAATGATGAAGGGTTAGGGGGCAACGGTGTAAATTACCTGGCTTTTTGACTCTGCCATGTGTACGGGGGGCAGGATTTTTGGTGGAAATGCCTTCCCAGGAAAACGGGAACATCTCCCTCGGCCCCGGCAAATGGGGTGCCGTACGGCCAGGGGGAATGGGGGGTTTCCGGAAAAAAGGCAAAAAGGGGTGTATGCCCCACCTTTACAGCTGCCGGCGTGCCAGGGCCTCCCCGCTTTTTGCCAGGCGCAAACCCGCCCCCGGCTGGGGGATTCATGCAACTGGAACGGTGCCGTCGGGAGTTTCCCTCACAACCGGATGTGGCGGGGGCTGAAGTTTGGGGAGTGCACGAGCTTCGACCTCGAAACGCGGGTTTTAGGAGGTAATGTCGTTTGCTTCCCGGGGGTTCTCCCGGGGGAGGGCGATGCTTGCCCAATTCGGGAAGCCGCCAGTCTTGGGGACGAGGGATGTCGGAAAAATTTTGGGGGTTATTTTTAAAACCCCCGGTGGGGGGTTTGAGAGGGTGATCTCCCTGGAGCAAGATAACAGGGTCATCCGCGGGGTGACGGCTTTCTATGACGTCCGGTTTTATGGGGTGCGACGGTAGGGTCGGGGGAAAATTGGTCCCGCACCGGTACCCTGGGTTTTTCTCACTGAAAGGGGGGTTCGGGCAAAGATGTTTGGTTCCACGCGGTGTTTGCATTTAAAGTCGCCGGCGGATTTTGTTGGAGCGCCCGGGCAGGTTGGCAGCATGGTGGGACTTTACAAATTTGAAAAGCAAATTTCGGGAAGCTTTTTTGACCCCAGTGCCGCTATTCTCGGGTGCAAAAAAAACTCAAAAAATTTTAAAAAGGTCTTAACCAAAAACCCGGGTTTCTTTTTTGTGTTTAAAACCGAGTTTTTGAAAATACGGCAGCGCCAAAACTTCTAAAGGAAAATATCAAAAATTGGGTGTAATTTCACACAAAACGAATATATCTGTAAAAAAATAAAAAAGGCGTCGTGCCAATAATATTTGCGTGGGGGTGTTTGGCCAATTTTAAATTTCGAAAATTTCTAAACAATTATTGCGTGATCAACAAACGCTTTGGGCATAATGGATTTCCAACGCGCGTTTTCTAAAACCCCAATTTCTAGACTACAGTGTACCCCCCCATTCGAATCACAATAGAAACAAGGAAAACTAGAAAATAGAAGGGGCCCTGGTATTTTCTTCGCAACTAAATAATTTTTAAAAACCAAATTAAAGGGAAATAACAAAAGGTAAGAAAAAGTTTTGTTACATGGGAGAAAAAATCAAAAACCCAAAAAACACATGTTTTGGTAAAAAAACAAAGAATACTTAAACAAAACTCAAAAAAATTAAAAAATTAAACTAAAACGAATTTTTGGGAAAAAAAAATTGGGAAAAAAAAATCTTCAAATTAAAATTAACACTAAAAATTTCATTTTGTTGAAACGGAAAAAATCCTACCATAAAAATTTTAAAAAATTTACCCCCTTTAACCAATCAAACAAGATTTTTAAATTTTTTGAAAGACCGGTAAAAGCGGGGGACCAATAATAATAACTTATACAATTGGGGAAATTAATTCCTGAAAAAATAAACGAAAAAAACGCATTTTATTAAAAAGCAATAATAATAAAAATTTGAAATTTAAAAACCCCCTTTGCCCCCAAAAAGGGACTTTGGGAAAAAAAAGGGGCAACTAATAAAAATATAATATTTTTTTTGTAAAAAACCTACTTAAAAAATAGAAACAAAAAAAAAATTAAAGTCACGAACAAATTTTGGCTTTTAGCGGGAACGAAGGACCTTTAATAAGCGTTTTCAAAAATGATTCCCCCTCGGTACAATTTAATTTTTCAACAAAAAAAATTTACAAACCCAATAAAAAAAAAAGGAAAAAAACTAAAGTACATAAATTTTTTTTTTAAACCTTTTTTTCATAGAAAAGACATTTCAACATAAATTATCAAAAGTTTTGGTTAGCGGCGAAATTTGGAATTTGCTTTCCAAACAAATAAGTGCCCGTTTTGGAGTTCCCAGTTTCAAGGGGCCTAGGGGGTGAAAACTTTTAGCGGCTCCCAAAAAATTTGTGTTGTTTTTTGGGGTTTCTTAGTGTTTGTGGTATCTTTTGGGGAGTGTAGGTGATGGTGCTGTGTTTTTAGGTGTGGTTGGTGTTGTGGCTACTTTTTTTTTTTTGGGTTCTTTTCGGTTTTTTTTATTGCTTAAAGTTAGGAATTTCTTGGGTTTAATGTTAGGTTTGGGAGGTAATTTCGCTTATATAGATTTTGGGCTAAGTAGGGAATTTCTCTGTTTCGATGGCCGGTGGAAGAAAATCTTTTGAAAGTGGGCAAAGGGGTTGAACAAAATTGCTTAGCTTTGTTAATTAAAAAGCGGTGGAGATTTTTAACCGTTGGGGGAATAAAAATGTTTTCTACACGGAGGGAAAATTGTACTTATAACCGGTTTTGGAAAAAAATAGGCCCAATGAAAATTAAAATCAAAAAAGCTTTTTGGGTTTTAAAAGTTTAGTGACCTAAAAACAAGGAATAAATAAATTTTAGGAGTACGATCCCCCAAAAACAGTTTGGGTAAAGTTTATTTTGGCTACGGTCGCAAATTTTTTAAGAGATTACGAAAGGTTCCCCATAAGGGGTCAATATGTGTCTAAATTTAAGGTGTTTACCAAGATAAGCCGAGGATTTAATTTGGTTTAAATGGGGTTTTGCTAGGGGATTTTCAATTTGGTTTAAGTGGAGTGACAATAGTGGCTATTGTTTATGGGTTTTTTGGGGAGATATGGGGGAAGCGAGAAGGTCATAAAATTTGTTTGGTATTTTTAAATTTAAAAGGTGTGAGGTAAACCAGGAAAAAATGCAGAAAACCCCTTTTACGCTTTTTTAATTAAAATGGTTTTCATGAAAAGGGAGCCCGGCGTTGCCAAAAACAAAGTTTTCTGTAAGGATCAAATTTCAAAGTCTATAAAAACGGAAAAAGTACTTGATAACCAAAGACGACATGTTTTTTGGGGACGCCGTTCCCCCCTTAAAAAAAAATTTTAATTTTAAAAAGGGGGGGAAAAATGCGGAAAAAAGAGGGGTTTTTGCCGTTTTTTTCTGGGTTTCCTCACACACTTTTAAAACTTAAACCCTACCCAAAAAAAATTTTTTGACCTTCCGCTACCCCCCATTCAACCTAAAAAAACCCCATAATCAATAGTCACTATTGTCACTCTCAACTTCAACCGAATTTCAAAAGCTAGCAAAACTCCAGTTCCCCAAATTTAAAATCCTCGGCATTATCTTGGATAAAACCTTAAATTTAGAAAAATTTTGACACTTATCGGGAGCGTTCGTAATCTTTTCAAAAACTTCGCACGACCCAATCAACGGTTATCGGAACGGAATTTTGCACCTGTAACTCCTAATAATTTTATTGTATTCCTTGCTGGGGAGGTGCACCCTAAAACAATTCTAAGCCCACTGGAAATGGTCATCGTGCATTTAAATGTTGTACATTCAGCCATTTATTTCAACAACCGAGCTTATTAAGAAGTACAATTTATCAGTGTGAGACAACTATTTTTTTATACCTAACAGGATTAAACACGTCTCACACCGTTTTTACGATTAACAAACGTCGTAAAGACCGAATTTTTCAATCCTCCGCGGGCTCAACTTTCGTTTAAAAGATTTTTTTTCATACCGGGTCATGTTTATAAAAAGTTTAAATGCAGTTGTGCCTACTATCATTTGCCCAAACATCTACTATAAAAGGGCTGAAACCCTACCTCCAAACCTGCAACTAGGAAAAGGGCACCAAACGGTACCAATTTTTTAACATTTTAAATATATTAACGCGAAAATTGAAAAGAAAGGGCCCACAAACACTAACCACAGCTATAACACACGCATCATACCCCTAAAACTCACCAGATACACACACACACAGTACACGCACACACACAAACCACACACAACCCATGCGCACGCCGCACCCACGACTTCACCCCATATGCGCACTTGAGGGACTGTAACTCCTAAACACAGGCAACTAGTTGCCTATTAGGAGAACAGCAATCACTCCAATTAATTATAGTTTAGTATATACCTTATTCATTGATAACATGAAATTTGAAACTGTAAAACTTACTTTTGAACAAATGTTATAAAAAAATATAATGAGTTTTCGAAACTTTATGAATGCTTTTTTCTTTCTCTTAAGGGTTGTAAACTTTTCTTTTGTGAAACTCCAAGGAAGTGACGGGCGACCGAATGGCGTAGTGATTTGGTAAACGGACTGCTATCCAAAGGGTCGCGGTTCGATTCCGCTCAAGCAAACCATTGTGTGCGTGGACATTAAGTTTGATTTGGTCGGGTTTTTCTTGATAAAAGATTAACAAAAAAAAAGTTT
>CADEBD010000684.1:0-18827 GCA_902825455.1 Arctia plantaginis | reverse complement strand
AAAGAAAAAAACTAATTGGCCCCCCCCGGGGGAAGAGCAGCTTCGACACATGCTAGGTTTGCGAAAACCCGGGTCAAGGGTCTATTGTTTTCCAGGAGTGGGGGCGTCCCCGGCGCCCAGTTCCCCCGTAGTTCTGGGGAAAAGGAGGTCTTGGAGCGAAAATGCACAGTGTTCTTGAGTCGACTACACGGTTTTTATTCAAAAAAGCCGACATAAATTTAAATTTTGTTTATATACACAATAGTTTAATTATATATGTTATATCAATTTTTAAACCCAACCCAAAATTTTTGGGCCTTTTGGGGCCAATATGAACTTATATCGTTAAGAGGTGCCCCGGAACGTAAACAGTGTGCGTGTTAATGGTTATTTTCCCCTCTTAAAAATACATTCTTTTTTTTTTTTGTTCAAACCCCCAAAACGCCAAAAGAATTTTTTCACATTTCACGTTTTTTCAAAAGCAAATACCTGCTGACGGTTTGTTTCAGTGGGGGTCGTCTAGATGTTTCAGTGAAATACAAAAATAATAATAATCTCAAAAAATTCACACACACACACGGCCGCCCTTCCCAAACTAGGCAGAGCCTGTGCTATGGTAACCAGACTGCGATAAATATACTTTCACATCTTTTCCTACCCTTAGGTTTTCCAATTTTTTTGGGATCGGGCGTAACTATGATTCTTCCCTTTTTACTCTATCATTCTTCATTCACTGTTAACTCCCTTCCCTATCAACTTCATTTACACGTCCATCCTCTTTCTTCGTCCCTCCTCTTCTCTTTCCCTTTAAACCCCCCTGCCTAACACTTTTTCTTCGCCAAATTTTCCTTCCCTCCGCAGACATGTCCAAAAAAAGAAACCTTCTTAAACTTTTCATTCAGGGGCCTACTTTCAGACTCCCTTTTTATATTCTTTTCCAAAACCTTGTCTATCCGAGTACACAATTTCTCTCAGAGCACCCTGCTGATTTTGAAGCCAACATTTCTAGCCTTTTTTTCCCTTTTTTTTATGTTTGGGACATCCCCCCCGTCTCACGCCATACAATGTCTCTCAAATAGCATACACCAAGCCTTCCTCCTATATGTCCGATGTGAGATCCTTATCAACTGGAATGGGTTTAGCTCCAACCCGCCCCCGGTGAAAGCTTAAAAGACACTAAATTTGACATGTGGTCCTAGAGTCATGTAAAAAAGAGTCTCGAAGCAGAAAAATTCTACATATTTAAAAGGGCCTTTTCTTCTTTCAACCCCCAAAAAACCCCCGGGGACCTGTATTTCGACAGGGGTTTTTCGCATTTCAAAATACATCTGTTGTCCCGGGGCCCCTGCAAAAACCCCCAAATTTGACTTTGGGTTATCCACTCTAAACCTTTTATTCTTTCGATCATTTTCTCGCAGACTCATAGTTATATATTTTTAAAACAACAATTATGCTAAATTACATCCAACACAGAACAAATGACCGGTATCACAGTTATAAAAAAATAAATTTTTTGTCGTTGAAAGTCTGCCCAAGATTCAAAAGAGTGGGCTTTAAATTTCTATTGCCATGAAATTTTTTTATTGCAAAAAAAAAATATACAAACCATTTAGTATCACCTAGCCATTGTTGAGGGGGGAAACAAACGGGGGGAAACGCTAATTCCTTTTAAAAATTCAAATTTCCTGAAATTAATTGAGCGAATAGGGCCTTTTAATTGTGGTAAACGTTTGTTTGATTACAATTAATATTTTTCCCAGAAAGGAAAAGGATATTAAAATTAAAAAAAAATGAAATAGAATAATGATATTTTTACCCAATTATTTTGCGGATGATTTAAAATTGAAGTAACTATGTTTTAATGTGGGAAAAGAGTGTAGGGATTGATTAAATACGGGATTTTTCCTTGAAAAATTGCTTTCAAGAATTACCTATGTAATTATTTACCTTTAAATTATTTAAAAAATTTTCTCTTTTTTAAACCGTTTTTGGTTTGAGTAAGTTTTTGTTTTAATTAAGAGAATTATTATTATGAATTGACGCATCTGAACATTAAAAACAGTGAAATATACTCGTATGACAGAAAGTCTCACCACAAAATATAACATGAAAATAACTAATATTTACTTAATTAACAATTACAAAATTAACTAAACTAAATAAGAGAAAAATCAATCGACCAGAAATTTACTATTTTTTTAAACGATTAGAACCAGGGACCAGGAACCAATAAACATAAAGAAACCAAAAGTACGACATTAATTTCCGGTAAACTCAACCATTGTTCATACTACCCACTAAGGGGCGATTATCCTGGCTCTCTGAACTACCCTAATGACTGCAATAAGTAAACAATGGGAAGGGCGGTGCGATGCTATCTGTTAAAATATGCGCCCTAAGTTTCGCAGGGTATACTTTTATACCATTGCGGTTGGAAATAATAAATATCATTTTGATGAAAGTACGCGGGGTGCCTACAATGATTTTTATGCCATGATATAAGTTATTATATCTCATAATATAAGTTAGGACACAATAACAGAAATTCAATTAAAAAATTATACTTTATGCATATATTATAATAAACACATCTAAATACATTAAAATAACGTTCACGTTCCTCATGCTAAAACAAACTACCGAAAAAGCCAATAATTTAATAAGGTATGTGAACAGTATTACATTGATCCTTTTTTATTAGTATGTCTTAAGCCTTAATTTTTTTTTTAATAAGATAACCTGTAACTTAGTGACAGCGCTTACACAGTCACTGTGATTTTCGGCGCTTAGGTGCTGTGTGATTTTGTTGAATGATTTTTTATAGATATACGAGTATATTAGAGATTATTTTTTTGTTTTCCAAACCCATTTGCTTTCAGCAACTTCTCTTAATTTGTAACTAGAAGTGAAAACTGGTAATTGTCTCTCAAATGTTTCTATGTATGAATAAAATAAATAAATTAACACGCATTGTTTGGGTTTTCTGTACTTCCTCTACTTGGAAATATTAAGCTTACCAAACATGATATGCTTTAGTACGCCTTTTTAATTTACAAAATAGGTACAAAGAATGTTCACAAAAATATAAATATATACAATAAATATATAAAATATATACAATCTGTATTCTTAATCCGTCACCGTGTGGTGACGGATTAAGAATACGAATAAGAATACAGAGTGTCGCCACCCCTATTCATCCCGTGGGTGTCGTAAGAGGCGACTAAGGGAGCAAACTACGCAGGACAACAGCACTGCAAAAAGAAGGAAGGATTGACACAAACCCTATACCAACCCGTCTGGCCAGCGTGGTATAGTAGGCCAAAACCTCCTTTCTAAGGAGAGGCCTATGTCCAGCAGTGGACTATTAAAGGCTGTTGATGTGATGTGATGTGAATATAAATAGACTAGCTCATCCGCTTACGCGTCCTCTGCGTCTCAAACGGAATAAATTTTCCCCGTTTTGCAACATTTTCTAATTGATATTTAGCTCCTATTGGTCATAAAGTTATGTTAATTATATAGCGTGTAACCTTCCTCGATAGATAGACTATTCAACACTAAAATATTTTTTCAATTTAAACCAGTAGTTCCTGAGATACGTGCAACCAAATAAATAAACAAACACACGAACTCTTTAGCTTTGTAATGTTAATAAATATGCAGAATGAGTCTACTTGTAACATTTTGTATTTTGTGGTGATAGTGTAATTATCATATCGAACATATGAAGTGTAGACACAGTCGGCAGCTCATTCAATTAAAATCCTCATAACACGTAATGATACGATACGCCGTGAGATAAATGAATGTTTAATTATCAAGCGCTTTCCTTTGAAAACTTGTTGTAGAACATTTATAAACCGTGCTCATTGATAAGATCTTTTTATTTTCATTTTTAATTATTTTAATTAGCATTTTTAACACAGCAGACGGCTCTGCTGTGTTAAAAATGCTAAGTAATTCATGCACCTTACAAAAGACATCTATGCAATGCTGGCAAAAGGGGGCTTCAAACTATGTAATTGGCAGTTTGGAACGTGAGGACAGAAACATTACCCATTTGGGTTATAGGAAATCCATAGAAGCAGCATGAAATCTTGAAACATATATGGCAAAATGTCTATAGAGATAAGTTCGTGTCAAAAATATAATTAACTATAACTTCTACTACATTTTATAAATAACTATTGGCGAAGTATTGGCACTTATATTTATAATAAACAAGTGTAACTATTGTGATTAAAGAAAAAACATGTTGTTTTCTTCCTTTCATAGTAGTCAACCAGCCATAATGATCCATGATGTGATTGATTGACGACCGGATGGCGAAGTGGTCTGTGTAACGGACTGCTATTTCAAAGGTCGTGGGTTCGATCCCCCCTCAAGTCAAACATTTGTGTGCATGAAAATTTTACGTTTGATTTGATCTGGGTGTTTCTATGTATAATATAAATGTATTTACAAATGAAAAATTATTTATGTATTTATCAGTTCGCTAGTACCCATAGTACAAGCTCTGCTTAGTTGGGGACTAGATGGCGTTGTGTAAATGTGGTAAGAAAAATGATTTCTTTGTAGCTGTATTTCTTCGCCTCTACTTCATGGCTGTTGGTTTAGTTGTTAGTGATCGTGACTGCAAAGCCAGAGATCGTAAGTTTGATTCCCAACCATGACAAATTGTGTGTCATGAGCACGATCATTTGTTCTGTATCTGGGTGTAGTTTATCTAAAATATGTATTTAAAAATATATACTTAACTAAATTTATCAGCATCTGATTACACGTTCTACCTAGCTTGGGAACAGACGATAATTAGATGTTTTGGGTTTGAGGCTTAGCATTGAGGATCACTGACACTGGTCAGTAAATAAATACTAAACATTGTCTTTTGGTCTACTGAGACTAAAAGACCAGTCAATATTTATTAAAATCGCCGTTTCGACTTACTTTCCCATTGCAATTCACTCAATATGAAAAAAAAATCTTTCTTCATTCGTTTTTTTTTCGAGTTTTTACCTTTAACATTAACATACCAGATGTTTAAAACGAATGCACAACTATACGGTGTACAAATAACTGGTCGCCATTACGTTATCTCGAAGCGATACGGAGCAATTAGGGTTGCTCTCGTAATCCCAACCAACCCTCTTCACCTGCGTGTGGCACCTACCCTTCATGATTAATTAACCAACTCTTCAACGACTGACACATGCTTGAAATTAATAGTCTAATAATGAAGTTAAATCTGCTTATAGATTTCGATTTTTAGAAATGTAACTTTTAAACATTACTAAAATTAAAAAGGTTTTAGGGGTAGCAAAAAAGTAATACGCCCTGTTAACGAAAATTTATTTCCAAAAATACCTTAGTTTTTAAATAAATCCTGCATCAGATATGATTTGTTCATATCTCTCTTCTAAGTCAATAAAAAATCAAACACAAAAAATGTTACAATACCTACAGATTGCATTAAATTATTTTAAGTAATAATTGTACTGTATGTGTGTTGTGTGTATATCTCAAGATATGGGAATATGCTTTGTTTTATAACATGTAAGTACATACTTTGTATTACCTAGACAATAAAAAAACTATCAAAAGTTATTTTATATCCTAAATCCTTTCCCATTAACGTTCTAACAAATTTCTTATAACACTTTTTTTATTCTTTGTACTTATATTATTATTTAAAAAGCGTATCTACTTACGATAACATGCGTACTGGCAGGCAACCTTGTATTATTTTATAGAATATTTGTAACACTTAAGAACCAAAAAGTGATAGTAGTGAAAAACGGTGCTGATAAAATATAGTAGCTAAAATTATCGAACCCGAAATGTGTGTGAACCCTATTCCAAAATTAATTTTAACAAAAAAAGGCTACAATTGACTTTCAACCCTTACTGACAAGCTTCTCAATTGGCGTGATTAACAATATGAGGGTAAAATCAATATCTATCGTTAGGGCCAAGTTGACACCGATTGAACTTTAGACTTTGCCCAATCAGTGACGGACGATAAGCGCCGTTTGTTTAGTTCTGGACGTCAAGTAGCGGAAATAATTTGGTATGTTTCGGCTACACTGTTATTAGACGCGGTGATACGGCAATATTTTCGTTTATGAATTTTTAACGGGAAACATGTTATTGACATTTGGATTTTGTGAGTGGCTTTTATGGTGGGAAAAATTGTTTAATGACTATTTTATTGTCCATTTTTTAAAGCTGTTCCTTTGCGGTATTTAAAGTTGTAGTTTTATACGTCTTTTAAAACTTTACCTATGTACCTAACTGTACTAACTTTTAAACTTTCGCGTTCCATGATAATTAATATTATTTAACGGGAATTAACGCGATCTCTTATTTAGGGTATTACATACCTCTGGTTTGCCTGACGTTTCGACCAGGTTGCACCGGCCGTGGTCACAGGCTGACTGGCTCATCGGCGCACGCCCTCCGTCGTCGAATCCGTGAAGTAGAAGGCTCTTCATCTACCCGCACATTTTCGATATTATTTTTGTGTCGCCATGTACCGTCACATACCACACTAACAGTGTCCCTATTCTGTAAGCAAACCGATGAGTACCCTATTCTGGTGTTTAACCGATTGCGCAGAAAGCGAGGTGGTATGTTTTTTAACACTGGATTCCACGCTGTAGATAATTTAAAACCATCTTCCCGATTGAAAGTTTTTATGCTTTTTAATCTCAATCGCTTCACGTACAACTCTTGAGTAAAAGTGACGTTCGGTGGAGAGGACTTGCGTTCGGTGAAATTCAATCCAGTGGTTGATGCCTGCATCGAGTGCATGTTCTGCAATCGCTGATTTGCTCGTCTGTCGGTTCTTCACAGCAGCGATATGCTCTTTGACCCTTTCTGCAATAGTCCGCTTAGTTTGGCCTATGTATGAGCTTCCGCAGCTACAGTCTATTTTGTAAACACCCGGAGTTTGTAGTGGCAATGTATCCTTCGGTGTGCCGATGATGTTGTGAACCTTTATGCCTGGTGTGTATACTGTCGGAATGGAATATTTCTTTAGTACAGACCCGATCTTGTCCGTAACTCCCTTGACATAAGGCATATAGGCCGGTTGCCTGTTCACTTCTGGATACTTGCGTCTTATTTTCGGTTGCTTCCGTCCTCCTTTCACTTGATATCCGTTACCTTTGAGTACCCTCCTGAACATGTTTTAGCTCCTGTTCTAAATGTTCAGGGTCACAGAGATCGTAAGCTCTGTTTTTGAGTGAAGTCATAACAGATTGCAAGTGCCGGGGGTGATGATGAGACGTGGCGTGTAGGTATCTGTCCGTATGAGTAGGTTTACGGTACACACGGTGTGACAAGGACCCATCCGATCTCACGGCTACTTTAACATCTAAGAAGGACAACGACCTGTCTGTCTCCATTTCATATGTAAACCTCATTTTGGGGTGAATAGAGTTCAGATGTTGTATATATTGATCCACTTCTTGTTTGTTTCCTTTGACGATACTGAAGATGTCATCCACGTATCGCTTCCATAGCTTAACGGTATTCGGGCCGAGATTTAAAGCCTTCTCTTCAAAATGTTCCATCCAGATGTTGGCCAGTACTGGGGCTACAGGACTTCCCATCGCGACACCATCAATCTGGAGGTAATGTTGACCTTGGAAAAGGAAATAGTTGCCTTCTAAACAGTGTTCAAGTAGATCCATATAGTTTAAGGGCAGCTCGTTGTCTCTCAGTAGGTCTTTTACGACGTTTAGGCACTCCTTTATTGGAACATTGGTGAAAAGCGACTCCACGTCAAAGCTCACCATGACGTCATCCGGTTCCAACGTCAGATCTTTTATGATTTGTATGAAGTGCCGTGAGTCTTTCACAAAAGACGGTGTTTTGCCTATAAGTGGTTGCAATACTGAAGCAACGTGCTTTGCTAGATCGTAAGTAGGAGAAGCAATTTGACTTACAATCGGCCGCAGCGGTACGTCAGGCTTGTGTATCTTAGGCAGACCATATAATTTCGGTGGCTGGTGTGACTTTGGTTTGTACAGTCTGTTGTACTCGTCTTCTAAAAATAGGTCCTCATTGTCCCGGATTAGAGATCGTATTTTTCGCGTTACTCTGGCCGTGGGGTTGTATGTTACCGGTTTATAAACCTTATTATCACTCAACAGTTCAAGTATTTTGCTTTTGTAATCAGTTGTATTCATCACTACGGTAGCGTTTCCCTTGTCGGCCTTAAGCACTAAAATATCCTGGTTATCCCTAATGTTTTTTAGTGCTTGACGCTCTTCGATAGTTATATTACTAGCCGGAAGCTTTGACCGACGTAATATTACCGCAACGTCCTGTCTTAGGATATCGGCATCGCCGGGCGGTACTTTGTTCCGTGTAATCGATTCCTCGACGCTACTGATTACATTCTCGAACGGTATTCGTTTAGGTGTCGGAGCGAAGTTCATACCTTTAGCCAAGATGTTCATTGTTGTATCATCTAAACTCACGTTTGACAAGTTTACAACGGTGTCCTTCGATCTCTCGGGTACCCCGGGTGACGCTTTATTTTCTGTATACCGTCGATTATATTCCTTCGAGAACTTTCGATCAAAATTTTTACTACATAACTCGAAGGTACGACTCGCTTGTAAAAACGTAACCCGGTCACACAAATCATAGTCCGATTGAGATAGATTAACACTGCACTTTAATTGTAACGCATATGACTCCCTCTGTATATACTCCAAATCACTGTGTTTGTTTCGAATTAATTGTCTCAGGAGACGTGCACTCGCGTTTTTTAGAATTTCACGTGAAAATGCGATATCACTACGCGGTTTTATTCGAACACACGAAGGTAATAAGTCCCAATCGCGACACTTCACAAGAAATATCAACGATGTTTCCATTTCGCGCTCGTTTTTTACGTAAATATTCTAGGTGACGCACTTGTTTTGCAATTTCCGACCCGTAGCGGTTTGCTATACTAACTTTTAAACTTTCGCGTTCCAGGAAGGCAAACCAGAGGTATGTAATACCCTAAATAAGAGATCGCGTTAATTCCCGTTAAATAATATTAAGTACCTAACTGTATTTTTTACACTAAAGAATCAAGTTATTTATAAAAGAAGTAATAAGATTTATAAATAAAACAACATCTGCCATCTTCAGATATATTTTTAACTCCCCACATAAATAGGAGAGGTGTAATACGGTGGCAACTCTAATTAAATTTTTACGTGGTCCGAGACCATAAATAGTGTACATATAACTTTAATGTTAAACATAAATATGCGGGACAGCTCTCGCCGTTGTTCTGCTTAATCTGGGTGCCAGTTGGTCTGCCCGTCGCCGTCGGCTGCCATGGGGGGCCTTTCGACAGAATTTATTTTTATTATTAAACTTTATTCGACGTAAGTTGAGCAAGCATTAAATGGTCAAAAAAAGATTTCAAGATTCGCTCTCAACCCAGGGTGGTCTGGACTACAATTCTACTACTAAATAGTACTGTAACTGTACCGATCATGAAAATGGAGTAATCCATATACACATCATTTTTCCAAATTATGTGTATATGGGTTACTCCATTTTTAGGATCGGTCTCTCCTTGCGCCAAGTGCTCGTTGCTAGTACCCACAAAAAGTGCCACAGTAGTAATCCTATGATCCCGAGAAATAATTAATAATGAACATTTTCTAATTACGTATTATTCTGGCTCTTGATCATTTTTCGTGATCTGTCGGTGATAATTAGCCTGCTATCATGTTTAATACCTAAATGATCGTTCCAGTTAACAATGATTTTATTAAAGAATCGGTAACCAGTCCCGGTGGTAACGGTTTCGTTGATTTTAGCACTGTCATCATGACGGAGCCAGGTGCGGTTGTTAAAAGTATAACGTGTGTAGGATTAAAATTTTAGTTATAAATGTGAACCGATTAAAATTTTAGTTTTTAAGTTTAGAAAAAGGTAGTGTACCTACCTTTCAAGCCTTAATGTGTACTTAATTATATTTTTAAAACTCAAGAAAATCTCATCTGTCTGTCACTTGAACATCATTAGCTCTTTTCTTATCGATGATTTTTTTTATTATTAGCTACGTTTACCATTTACTAAATTTACATTCTGTATTTTTTTTTATTGATCTCCATAGATTATCGTAAATCATCTGTCTTCGTCTGAATTTCAAACCACAGTAGATAGTTAATTTAATTTATTAATTTCCAATCGAGTATAAAACCTGGAATTTTTGGTAACAATTAGACTTATAGGTAGGTAGTTAGTTAGTTTAATTTTTTATTGTGTAGCCTCCCTTCACTTTAGTTTAAACCTATTGGCAGCCTAAACCTATCGTGTTATACCTACAAGGTGAATTTAAATAATTCCCTTAGTCCAAGTGATCATTTGCGCACGTACCGTGCCCTGGCGAACGTCTTGTAGTTAGGTTGTGTTTGAGGAATTAGCTGTTTAGCTCACTTAGTTCTTTTTCTACTTGTGTAAACACAAGTATATAGTGCATATGATATAGTGGTATAACGCCTAATGGACAATGATTACTACATTAGTCGCAATCGAGTTTAATCAATGATTTCAACTTGAAACTGGTTTGATCGGCAAAAGTAATAGAACCCATTAAAATGTTACGTTTCAAGCACCTTTAAAATAGGAGGGTAATAGGAAAAAAATGTAATTAATTACACATTTTTGCTTTATATTAATTATATTGCAAGAGTAAGTAGAGAATAAGAGTTGGAAGATGACAAAGGTTTCATGAACCAGTTCATCCAGAGGGTACACCTGGTTCCCTGGCTACTATTATCCGAGACGGCGTGCGGTTTTTAGTCGGTTCGAGTCCGACATAGCCACCTCACTGGTGGGTGGTATCCGAGGGATTTCCGCACGGAAAAAAGGCAATTATAGTAGAAATCACATAACTATTGGTTTGTAATGTAAACCATCAAGATCTCTTGGCTGGGCATCCAGAAGTTGTCATAAAAGAATATTTCTACGATTGTGTAAATTATACCCATAGATAAGTATAATTTACACAATCGTTGAAATAAATTTATTTTGCAATTAAGAGTATTCTTACCATCACTTTTATAAACTCCATTGATTTTATTAACCACTTTTAATATGGCACGAATAGCACAGTAGATTTAGACTGTTTTTTTCATCTGGTCGGATTATACTTGATCTTTGATAAAATCTCCCGTTCGTAATGAGGTCAATAAGGGAGCTTAAATATTTGGACCCAAGGTATTTAAGAAAAATCTCTGGAGGTTTAACAACAAGAATGTTAAGAGGAAAATACTATCTGCGTTCTTTAAATAATTATCTAAATTGTTAGATGACGGAAGTTAGATAATTATGGTAATGACTTAAAGAATAATTTGTCTTTTTTTCATTATTTTAAATAAAAATCCATGTTCAGTCAATGTTACCGGTGTTTGCAGAAGATAACTGTACGACCTATGGTAGGCTGCTATATATACTGTTTTTATATTATTCATATCAGACGTACATACAAATAATATTTTATACATAACTAGCTGTACGACATTGTGGTTATGTTGATGAGAAATGACGAACAAAGTAATATGAAACATTAACAAAAACCATTTCTGTGGTTAAAGCAATCTTTGAAATAGTTTGTATACTTATCGTGTCAAAATTTGATCGCTTTTGGTGCAGAACTTTTTAAGTTTTTTAAGTATACCCAAACCAACTTAACATGTATTTATAAATATATTTTATTACTTAACCTAAGTACTTAATTTATGTCTTAGGGAATAGGCTGAGGCGGCTGTTTACCAGCGTATTTAATAGCGTATTCCCTTCCGCCTGGAAGGAAGCCAGGCTGGTACTTATCCAAAAACCTGGCAGAGCTGCAGATTCTCCTACGGCGTTCCGACCGATATGCTTGCTGGACGAGGTGGCGAAACTCTTTCAAAGAGTCGCGAGTGGGCCCCGACTTATCAGACAACCAATTCGGTTTCCGACAGAGACGGTCGACGCTGGACGCGATCGAACGCGTTCGCTCTTTGTCGGAAGAGGTTGTCTGTCGGAGGGGAGTGGCGTTAGCCGTCAGTCTTAACATAGTCAACGCCTTTAACTCTCTCCCGTGGTGGGCGATTAGGGAGGCACTGGTGTATCATCAGTGGTAACCCTACCTGCGAGACATCATCGGGGTCTATCGCCGCGACAGATCCATGTCGTATATAGGTCGGGACGGCGAAGAATGTCGAAGGGAAGTCACATGCGGGTTCCCCAGGGATCGGTCTTCTGTGGAACCTCGCGTATGATGCCGTTCTGAGGACCAGCCTTCCTCCAGGATTGAGCGTCATCTGCTACGCAGACGATACTCTAGTACTGGCTGGGGGCCATGGCTTCCAGGAGGTCCTTGAGCTCGCCGAGATAGGGGTGGCATGTGTCGTCCAAAACATCAGCGGTCTGGGACTAAGGGTTGCATCTCATAAGACTGAAGCCTTTGTGGTTCCACAGGAAACGCAGAGGTGCAGTTCCCACCCGCTCACTTATTAGCATGGGGGGAACAGAGGTCGAGGTTGGCCAACATATAAAATACCTTGGCCTCACCGCCGGAGCCGCAGCCGCTGGAGCTTCGGGGTGCATTTCGAGCGAATGATCCCCCGAGTTCGTGGGATGGCGGGCTCCCTACAGAGGCTGTTGCCTAACCTAGGGGGTCCGCGGGAGGAAGTTCGCCGCCTCTATTGTGCGGTGATACGATCCATGGCCCTTTACGGAGCGCCGATATGGGCCAAGAGCCTATCGGCCTCCTCCCGCTGCCGAGCTAAGCTCAATCAAGCGCAGCGGGTTGCGGCCATTCGGATCGTATGAGGATACCGCACTATTTCGTCGGGGGCGGCGACTGTGCTGGCACGTTTCCCGCCTTTTGATGCTGGCGGATATGGAGGCGAGGGTCTATGACAGACTCTCGCGATCCGCGGGGAGAGCGGGGAAGACAGGACGCGCTCGAAATGCGGCGGAACCTCCGACAGGCACTGATGCAGTGGCGCTGCGACTGAACAGTCACAGAATGCACGCCAACGCGCTGTCGGTGCTGTTCTGCCTAACCTCGAAGCCTGGGTAGGTAGGGAGGGAGGTCGCGTCACCTATCGACTGACACAGGTACTCACTGGGCATGATTGCTTCGGTGAGTACCTGCATCGTATCGGAGGCGAGGAGACGGCACAATGCCAGCACTGCGCAGCCGACTGGGACTCCGTCCAGCTCACGCTGGAAGACTGCCCCGCGTGGGCGTCTGAACGCGAAGTCCTGGTAGGCCAAATCGGAATAGACCTGTCCCCGCCAGCAATCATTGCTGCCATGCTGGCTCCAGAAAGAGACCGCTGAACGTGATCGGGAGAGGGCCGATCCCGAGCGACCATACCAGCCGTCGACGGGGCCGCGGGCCGCCAGAGAGTGGGGACCTCTGGTGGCAGATTGAATGCTGCGGTAAAGGATAGGATGGCGGCCTGATTGCATTAAGACGAAATTGGGCCGCCACGTCGCGATTGAGAGTTTTTTTCCACTGGGATAGGACCTGATAGTGTCATTACATTTTCTCATTGTGTAAAAGAACTGTATTCTTCTTTTTTGAAAATATAAATGTGTTTAAACCGAGGTTTTATTAATAGATAGAAAATGGAAACGCGGCTTAACTTAACACGGAACAGGAATTACATTTTATTAAACAAGTTATAATTTATAAAGTACTATGAGGAATACCTAATTTCCATATTATGTTAAATACCTAATGGTATACCGCATGCGAATAATTAATCACCTTTATTAACTATATAGAGTGAGTCTTTATCATAATATCACTTTTAAAACACCGTTGTACTAGTACGAGGTACATACAATACATACCTACTTATTATAATAATTATGCGTAACTTGGTAGGTTGTTATGGTCATTGATAATTTATTAGTTCGTTATAAGCCATTACTATTTTTAACACGCTTTTATTAGTTTCACCTGTATATAACTAAAAAACTACGTAAACAAAACTTAAAAGTTGAGTTTAATCAACTTTTATTGTTTGATTTGAAACTTTTGCAACAGCGATGACAATATACTCGTACATATAAAAATCGGTTCCATCGAGCTGATCTGATGATGGAATCAGGAGGTAAATAGTGGAAATCATTAACGTTAATTAGTGAATCCCTTGAGGTTTCGGTTTATTTGTTTTGTTTCGACGAGTCGAATACATTACAAGCGTAAAAGCGATTTTATTATTTAGTTTTTAAACTAAACATGTATTGTAGTCGCCACTCTGGGGGTTATACTCGTATAACAAAAATATATGCTTTTGATTTTTTTCTCGTATACTTTATAGTTATATAGATTTATAGCGTGGGCTATCAGAATATAAGCTTTTTAAATCGTTACACACAATAAATCTTTAAAACATGAATTAATTTCATGTTTTGAATTGATGTTTTAAAGATTTCTTGTTGTATTTATTAATGAAGTGTAGACGTTGCCTTTTTACTGAAAAGTCACGGGCAAAGTTAGTTTAATTATAAATTATAAAATTAATTTAACAAACACAGACCAATATTTTGTTTGTCATCAATATTTTCATTTCTCTTCCTTCCTTACTGACATCTTTATCCAGATAGGGGTAGACAGAGACGTATAAAACGCTTACAATAATCTGGCGAATGTACAGCATTATGTTGTCAGGTCCTAAATAAATGAAATTACTGGATAATGTAGAGTATTTCGTATACTCTTGGAAAATAAACATATTTAATTAAATCACTTACGTGTAATGTAACATCCTGTACAGCATAATTACAACCTTTTAATTTATTTACCTTAAGGATTTTAATAATTAAAATACGGATTCAATTGAAAGAAAAAAAAAACAACTTTATGTCATAATTTGAATAAAAATATCATTAACACCAAATACAGAGTGTTTATTATGCGCATACATTTCAATAGATTTATAGACAAGGGTTATTTATTAATATAAGTATGTAAGAGGCTACTTAGGGTTAAATGTTGAATACTAATGTATTATTAAGACATAATATTCTTATCGCTACTGTGGTTAATTAGCATACATATTTGCCGTTGGTAGATTCTAATATAGCTTTAAATATATTTATCACAAATATCAGTTGATTTCACAATATCAGTAAGTAAAGATCTTCAGTATTTTTATATTTTCTTACATAATAAGATCACTGTTAGTCCCTATAGTGTGTGATGGTAAGTAGTAAAACAAAAATATCCATAATATGCCTTTGAATCCAGAATCTGCTACCCCACGGTCTCGTCGAAGGAGGGCGTGTGAGCCAGACCGCCCGTGACCGAGGCCAATGCAACCTGGTAGAAACACCAGGCAAGTCAAAGGTACGTAATACCTATTAAGCATGAAGTAATTACGTGGCTCCTGACAAGATAATTTTTGTCTTAAATAATTGTTCTACACAGAAACATTAATTAATACCGTGACCATTTTTCTTTTTAATTAATACATTCTTCGACGTGATTATTACTGATCCCCTCCACCAATTCCATTCCATAATAAGATGTGTTCAAATTGATGAACAGTTTTAATAATGTGATTTGACAGGATTTATTGCCTCTCTCTCTCCCTCTCCTTGAGAGCCTCCTTAGTTGGAGCTGAAGTTTATATAAACATTAATTTAGACCTTATTGATTATTTTGATTAAAGCGACAATTCATTAATATAAATTGGTATTCAAATATGTACTTATATATCATGATGTACCTCTAAGTATGGTGTAAGTAAGTATTATTTCTTCCTCTGAGCCTTTCTCCCAAACTAGTTCGGGATTGACTTACGGCCTCCCATGATGATGCTTATAGTTACTATGTTTGCATTTTTTTTAAATAGAGTCCTCTCATAGCTTAGCACTGTTTAGACAAGCTAATTAACGTTTGTCAGTTTTTGTGGTAAGTCAACTACGATACGCCGAATTTCAAATTGTTACGAGGAACAACTGCCATCAGATCTGCACAACCCTAGGCGATATCGAAGTTCTGTAGCAAGACCAATGCTGTAACTACCCTTGTTGTGTTGTGTAAGTATAATTACGACGCTATATTGAAAAATACAGATAAACACTATATTCAAGATTATAAAATTCAGTATGTCACCGGACAGCAACATTGAAGCTAGACAGGCCGGATACTGGATAGTGGCTGGTTGAGCTGGATGCTACATTCTGATAGGTACGAACTATCCGCCGACTATCCGACGTATTAACATAATTATATATAAAAATAATAATTGACTACTGCACTCAGCATTAGTAGTGTTTTTCAAATGCAACCGTAAGTAATTATGTTTTTATCATTAGGTAAGTAGCGAACCGCTCTCGCTTCGCACGGGTTAAACTTAGAACTACAATGTTCTAGTACATAATTTTCAAGTCTCTCTTAAGGTTTGCCAACGTGAGCCGTATAGGTATGATAAGTTTATATGTCAATGAACTTTAAATTAAGTAAGTACCTATCCGTACTTTACTCATAATAATTTATATTACAACAAACCTATGCCTATAACGTTAATATTAGTTAATGTAGGTATTAGTTATAGTAACTGTTATTTTTTACATAAATTGTAAAACCATCTAAATGGGATAAGTACAGATTTAGTTTCTTACAAAATTGTTTAGTAACCTTTACTTACTCCGAGTTTCTTTCGAGATCAACAAGTTGCTGCTGAAGCGTGAAGAGATGCTTTGCGATTGGAATTCAACCATCCGATACAACATGTGGATATGTGACATGGATAAATATTGACTCCAACCTTTGTATGAATATCAACTAAGATTTTCTGTTCATATTTCAATTATATAGGCCATGTCTTACAAAAATATAGTTTAAATTTAATTACGTAAGTAGGTTAAATTAATTGTCTGATTAATTTCTTAAAGGCTCTAAACAGAATAAACTTATTAAACTTAAAATTAGTTTCTAATAAAATGGAGTCCATCCTAGATTAAATTGTGTAATTCCGTAAATTAATAATAATGATTTATTTAAGAAATATTTATTTTCCATATTAGGTTAGTAAACGTTTGCTTACATACTATTGTTACTATAAATTATAATTACTATGACCAAAAAGAAAACAAATTATATTACAGCATGTAGCCGCAACCATCGGCGCATCATCGGTGTCTCCCACCGATCTGTGAACATCCTTAGAATGGTATTGGTACTGCCGCAGAGACGCGTCATCAGGAAATTATGGCTGCAAACCTGTCAACTTGCGCCTCTGTAAACATACATGATGCGCTGCACCTCCGTGGCAATCCCAACAGCACCCTAAGTGCGTTATTGTACTGAATACGTAGGTCGCTCCCACCCACGTGCCCGCCCACCATAACTTACCCACAAGCTACACGTGTAGAAGGACTGGCAGTAGGCTTTAAATAACGTAATCTTTATTGCATACGTACCTATATCGTGTAAACCTTCGAGCCAGCATATTACAACGGACAGCAAGCAACCTGCGCTATCTATGTCAAAGGTATCACTATTAATAAATGATTAAAAATGTATGTTATGTTCTCAGACATTCTGGTTCTCAGATTTCGTATCCAAACAAAGTAAATACTCGTATCTATGTATACGACAAATTGTATAGAGACAATAAAATTCTCAGACATAATATGCTGAGTATATAAAAACTGCACAACTATAAATTGAGAAATCAGACAAGTAACTTTGCTAACCGTTTGGAGTTTTGATTTTGTTTTATAAATAAAACAAAATTAAAACTCCAACAAGTAGGACGTTTTATCCCACAGTTTCGTCTTAACAGAATATTATTATTTATATGTTTTTATATCACATTTACTTATTATAATATTATCGTTCAAAAACAATCTTGAGTAGCTATTGGTGTGTAAGTTCTAGCATAACACTACTTATTCACAAAGACGCCGTTTACTAATCACGCAGCCAGAATGTAAAAGCAACACTTTATGTTTGTCTTTAAACAGGATCTACGTCACGAAACATGTATTTTAACGCACTAATTGTTTTTGTATTTACATTCCATAAACTTAAACTGTTGTTTAATTGTTTCCCAGCACTTCACAAAGTAGCAACCGGTCACATTAGTACCGTTCACGTTAGTGTCAAAAGCACTTTACTCGGTAGAATCGAGCGACAGACGTCGCTGTCATCCACTGATTATGTTCACATCTTCTTCTTCGCCGACTTGGAGGATGGCTTTCTGGATCATACGCTTCAGCTTCTTGCGGGATTCGTTGGAACGAAGCGTGCGAAGTTCTGATGCTACGAAGTCGCCGAAAATCTGTTGAGACAATAATTTCATATAAACTGTGAACTCACACGAATAAGTTCACTAGTCAATTAGTCAAAATTCGGTAAGGCCAATTAACACCGCAAAGTTTCACTCACTAACCAGGAAAATATGAAATACAAATTAGAATATTAAATGGTGGTCCATTGTTTGGTTGGTATTTAATTTAAGCAAAGGGTTTGTTTCCTTTGTTTGTGAAGTGAAAACATGAAATGTTTTGACCTAAACGTAACAGATACAAAATCGGTAAGATTTTTTATTTAGTTATGTTGGTCTTGTCCGATTCTGGTAATCGTTTTACGTTACTATTAATTTTTGTTTTTTCAGATAGATCTGTTTTCGGAAAATTATATTAATTAAAAAAATATTCACAATACGAGTTTTGAAAAGTGTCCACATGAATGGAAAAGAGGTGGCTCTGATGATAGAGGGATTAAATTAATAAATAATAATATTATCTGAAAATGGAATATGTGGCACAGCGAATAAAATCGAAGGTTTTTTTTAAAAGGGCCTTTT
>CADEBD010000682.1:0-19647 GCA_902825455.1 Arctia plantaginis | reverse complement strand
CCCAAAAACCTTCTGCGAGGGGTTTTAAATTCCGGGGGGCATAAAGGAGGCGGCGGAGAAGGCCCGGGAGGACGACCTCCACTCGGACCTGATCCGCCGCCGGCGAACCGGGCGGCGGAGGCGCGCTCACCTGCGCCTCATGCCGCCCTGAGTGTGGCCGCGGGTGGACGGGATGGGTTCTCCCCTCCACCCGCATTAGTTGGCCAGCCGCGAGGGGGCGGCGTCCGCGTGTGCCGGACGCCGCCTAAAGAGAGGGTCCACTGAGACGGAGCCCGCGCCAGGAGCGGGCCGGCGCTGGGAGGGGTCCAGAAGGAGATAGAGTACCTGGACCCTTCCTAAACTGGAAGCGCAAAGAGGGCACACCGTGTGGTTTTAGTCGGTTCGAGTCCGACACACCGCCCCGCCGAACGAGAGCCCCGGCGGGGTGACGGTCCGAGGGGATTTCCACACGTAAAAAAAAAAAAAAAAAAAAAAAAAAAAGGTTAGGTTAGGTTAGGTTAGGTTAGGTTAGGTTAGGTTAGGTTAGGTTAGGTTAGGTTAGGTTAGGTTAGGTTAGGTTTTTTTTTTTTTTTTTTTTTTTAAATTAAAGTGCCTGGATCTCCTCTGACATTATCAGAGACCTTTTACAACATAATTAAAAATATTTAGCATTAAAGGATATAAAAACAATAGCTATACATAGTGAGTACTAGTGGATACTACTACTTCGGAGTGTTGCACTCGTTATGTACACACATACATAATACGGATCAACGGATGGAACGAACAAACGAACGGATATACGGTCATAATAAATCGGATTTCAGGGATCTTATTTTCCTGTTTGGGGGTTGCTTATATACCTAATTATTTCTATCTTGACATTACAACTTATTTCTAATTTGTCTGTAAACATTAAATGGCTTTAATTCCAGCTTATATTTACTACGTTTATTCCTACTGTATTTTATGCTTATATATGTATTCTAAGAATATAATTTAAGCATAGGTTCTATAGCTACTTTGTACAATTTGTATCTACACATTTTTACGTCGCTGCCATTGACCAGCCTATATCTAAATTGACTTTCTTGATCATTAAGATCGTCAAATTTAGCGGTTTTCGTAGTCTTCGGTTCGGTATTGTTTTGCCAATTTTCTTTGTGTACCCTGTGCGTGAATGGGTATCCGACGTGTTCGCTACCGCCGAGTTGCCGTCTTGTGGGGCGCCAGCGGTGACCTCAACAATAGGCTATGGCCGTCCTCGCTAGCGCATCCCACTTACGTCTCACAGGGCATTGGTCGTTAAAGACGCCGTGAGCGGTGTCACTAAATTTGGCCTTTGTACAGTTCCGACATGTCGGTGGTTGGGCCGCCAGGTGTTGTGGACATTCAGCCTTTTTGTGTGGGCCTCCGCAGTGGTTGCAGAGGTCCACCGCCTCTGTACATAGTTTTCGCCCATGGCCATACGCCAAGCACTTAGTGCATTGGATCAGGGGGGTTTGATCTTCCACCCTGACTCTTTGGAGGTCTATGTAGACCCTGCCGGCCGACAGCAGCCGTTGGTACAGGGCGGGCGTCACCCTGAGTACCAAGTGGCACTCTTGCTGGTTCTTCGCCCTGCGCCTGTACAGAATCTCGGCCTGGCTGATGTCAGCCGCCAGGTCCCCCAAGGTGTTGTTTTGATTCAGTAGCGCGGCCTTTATCTCCTCGTTACTGTTGGAGGCGAGGAGATTTTTGAGGACGATTAAAGGGTTTTTGTTCTTCGCCTCTTCGTATGTTATTTTGGCGTTTTGGCTCAAGCTGGCCTCCACCCTGTCCAGTTCCATTTTGGTGGAGCAGCTGAGGACGACCTTCCCGTCCCTTATCTTCCTCAGCTTCTCCACCCTAATGCCGGTCTTTTTCGCGTCCAGCGCCCTCCTGACGTGGTCCACCACCTCGCCCGAAGTGTCCATTACGTCTTTTGAGGTGATGATGATGGAGTGCGTGGGCTTTTGCTCCCAAGTTTGTTTCGGCTTTGGCAGCCTAACAGCGTCCGCGTATGAATGGGACACTCTAGACACGAGGCCCTGTATCTGGAGGCCCTCTACCGCTGTTCTCAACTCTCTCATCTCCCTCACGATCTCCTTGTCCAGATGTTCAGATGTGGTGGTGGGTGTTGTTTCCTCGATTTGGTCTTTTACCTGACAGACGATGGTCTTCGTCTGTTTGACCAATTTCTCAGCGAAGGCATCGAGGGAGCCGTCCATAAAACGCTCGGTCTGTACACCGCTGTCGTGCACCATCTGGGTTAACCGCGCGTAGGACTCTTCCAGGTTTCTGGTATGTTCCATTTTTGTGGTGGTATTTATGACCTCCACACCCTCCTCAATTCTCTCTATAAATTCTTCTTCCATTCTTTTGAAGCTAAGTCGCTGTTCTTCTTCTATTTTTTTGAGGAGTGCCCTGTTGGAATTTACAGACTCCGAAATCGCATTTAGTGTCTCCTCCAGTCTTATATTTCTTCCCCCGGTTTGTCCGGAAGGCGGTGGTTGTGTCGCCACCTCCGTTGGTCCTTTGACCTTAAGGTCCCCCTCCTTGACCAGCTCATAGAGCCTCCCGATCGCTGCGGCTACGTTGGCTTTAATGTCGCCGCGTATATTTCTAGACTCCGTCAGGAGTGACTTGGCCCTGATCGTTATGGCCTTTGCCTCGGCACTCCTAGAGGCGTAGTGCTTCGCTGCTATTCTGGTTGTAGGTGGCGATCGGGCTTGCGTCTCGGATGGTGATTGACGCAATGTTTTCGTCTCATCCAAGGGGGGGGGCTGCCTTGGGTTTTGCCGTTTTTCTGGTCTGGGGACCAGGTTGCCTTGTGGTCGGCGAGCTCCCCGGCACCGGTCTGGCGTCCTCACAATCGTCGATATTCAGCCTCATCTTGGAGGGCGGGATCGTCAGCTCCGGGGGTCCGACCATTGCCATCTCCGGGCTCTCGACCCAGGGGGAGTCTTCCACAGCCTTTTTAGCTGGTGTTCTCACTGTGGCCATGGCGTAGGTATTCTGTTCTTGTGCGGAGTGTTGTATAGGGACACTCGGCTTACAAGGTGGTCGTTGTTATTCTTATCTAGGCTGGTCAAGTCTAGTGACGGTTATAACAACGAAAGTAATTTAAATTTAATGGACACACAAAGTAAATTTAAATATGAAGTAAAATATAAATGTACAGATTTAATCTATTTTGTGTCGGTCTCTCTGCTCAGCAGTGAGGTCAGACAAGATAGGGGTGTATAGTCCCCAGTCTTATGCTAAAACAAGTCAAAGTACGTAAGTAGGTCAACGTAAGTCCTAATACTAACTAAAATAAACTAAAACTAACTAAAATAAAAAATAAATTTTTTTACAAAATTTCTTGTCCCCTGCTTTTACCCAAATGTTTGTTAAATTTCAAATTTATGCTATACTATTTCTTTGTAAAGTAGCAAGACGCTACTTTTTGTTCCTAATACTATATAGAATCCTGCACAGCAGGGTTGTCAAGGCACAGGAAATTAAAAGAAAATAAGTTTAAATTAAAAAATAGAAGTAAAAATGAATTAAAATAAAATAAAATAACTTGAGGGTAGGAACAGTCAGGGCCAGTCTACTGGGCGTCCCGAGCCGGTTCAGATGAACCCAAACTCGGGGGGTCCAGGTGCCCTGGGAGCAAAGTTAAAAGGAGGGAAGGTAATGTGGGGAGGGAGGGGAAAACTGCTGGAGCCAATCGATTGTGTTCCCCGAGCCGATTAAAAAGAGCCCAAACTCGGGGAGCCCAGGAGCCCCAGGGACAGAGTTAGGGGGAGGGGGGGTGAGGTAAAAAGTGGAGGGGAGAGGGGGAGGGGGTTTCGTGGGGTGGCGTTTGGTGTGGTCGGCGTAAACTGCCGCGGCCAATGTGTTTGTGACCCCCTGGCGGTTCAATTGAGCCTAAACACGGGGGTCTGAGTGCCCCAGGTACGAGGTAAGGAAAAAGGGGGTGAGGTAAGGTGAGGGGGGAAGTTACTGGGCCTCCCGGGCTGGTTCAAACAAACCCAAACTCGGGGGGTCCAGGTGCTCTGGGGACAAGTTGGAAAGGAGAGGGGGTGAGGTAAGGGGTGAGGGGGGGAAGCTACTGGGCCTCCCGGGCCGGTCCAAACAAGCCCAAACTCGGGGGGTCCAGGTGCTCTGGGGACAAAGTTAAGGGTTGGGGGTGAGGTAAGGGGAAGGGGGCGGGTAAATTAGGTTGACGGGATAGCACGTCTGGGCCTCCCCTGCCGGTTCAAACGAGCCCAAGCACGGGGGGGTCCAGGTGCTCCAGGGACAGGTTGGTATTAGGGGGTGAGGTAAGGGGAGGGGTGGGGTAAGGGTACAGACCCGGCCAGTCAGCTGGGCTCCCCGAGCCGATTCAGACGAGTCCAATCTCGGGGGGTCCAGGTGCTCTGGGGAGGGTTGGTATTAGAGGGGGTGAGGTAAGGGGAGGGGTGGGAGGAAGGGTACAAACCCGGACAGTCAGCTGGGCTCCCCGAGCTGACTCAGACGAGTCCAAACTCGGGGGGTCCAGGTGCCCCGGGAAGAAGTTACAGGGAAGGGGGGGTGAGGTAAGGGGAAAAGGGGGGGAAGAGGAGTTGGCGGGGTGAAGCAAGTGGGTCCCCCCAGCCGGTTCAAGCGAACCCCAACTCGGGGGGTCCAGGTGCCCTGGGGGAAGAGTTAGAGGGGGGAGGGGGTGAGGTAAGGGGAGAAGGGGGAATTAGGATATGCCCGGTACTTATGCTATCTTATCCTAACTTATCCTAACTTAAAACTATAAAAAGCAGCGAAGACGCTACTTTTGTTTTCCCTTATCTGGGAATCGAACCCCTCACAAATATTTTGTTTTACTTTTAGTCTTTAATTTTTATATAAATCTTGCACCGCAGGGGAATCGAACCTGGGGACGCTCAGTCCCTTGGTCTAGATTAATAAACCCAAACCACCCGTTATCAAACCCGGTTTAATGTTTGGTTTAATGTTTGGTTTGTAAATTTTTTCACGTTTGAGAACCCCGAAATGATTTTTTGACTAAAGTTGTTTATAAACTTCGGGGCCCTATATCTTGGTGGTTTCTCACCCGAAAATTCCAAGTGAGGTGTCAAAAGGTAGGGTTTTTAGCCCTCTCTCACTGTCACTCCCTAGAAAAATTTTTAGGGGTGGGTTTCACCCTTAAAAAGTGTCTGGATGAAAATTAAAAATTTGTAAAAGTTTTTATGCAATAGTTTCTAAACCACTCTACTCACGGTTTGTATCGAGGCAGTTTTGGGTTCCACACTTTGTCCCGCACAAAACACACTGTCACACGATATCCTACGGGACCGGGATCCGGGACCTCGTGGCCACGCGGTTTTCGGAAAAGACGTTGTATCTCCTCCAGGAGACTCCGCGAAAATCCGAGAGGGGGCTCAAAAGATGGGCCTCCCCGAGCCGCACCCTCCCACAGGATAATATTGTGGGGTCGTCGATCCCGTTCCTGAGATAAACTGTTTTTTATGAATGTCACTTAACACTAAAATTGTTTTTGGTCTCTAAAGTCCCTGAAAATGGTCCAATTTCCACACAAATTTCACTTCCGTGTTCGTCACTATAACACCTATTGTTTGCACAGTGTCACTAAGCACTAGGGATCCGGGATCAGGGATTTCGTGGTTCCCTGATTTCCGGAAAAAGACCAATAACTCCCCCGGGGCTCGTCACAAAAATATGAGAGGGGGCTCAAAAGATAGGTCTCCCCGAGTCGCACCCTCCCACAGTAGAAAAGTTGGGGGTCGTCGATCTATTTCCGGAGTTAATCGCGAAAAACACAAACACAAAAATGAAAATTCAACAAAAAGTTGAAAATCTTCCACAAATTTAAACCGATTGCGGCGCGGTTTTCACCGTTAAGTAGGTCTCGCGACGGCGGAACTTTTGGTGTATAACACTATATACTTTTCACGATTTATACCACCAAAATGATTTTTAAGGCGCGGAGCGTGTCAAAAGCGTGGCGCTCGCGGTCACAGTGGTTAGGTTAGGGGTTAGGTTAGGTTAGGTTAGGTTAGGTTAGGTTAGGTTAGGTTAGGTTTTTTTTTTTTTTTTTTTTTTTATAGTAAAACTGTCAACCTCTTGCATAACAAGAGTCTTTTGTATGCTCGATTTCGTTTTATGTTCCTTTTCTTTTCTTGTTTACTTTTATTTGTTCCTATTTATAACCTCTTTGCATATTTGAATTGCGAACTTTAAAAAGTGCGGCCTTGTTGCTGTATTGGCTAAAAATATGTGTGCCGTTTTTCTCTGTATACTGTCACCAAGGCGTTGCTCAGCTTCGTATCGTTTAGCCCCGAATACGGGGCAGTCAAAGATAATGTGCAGAACGTCTTCGTCCTTAGCTGGGTCGCAGATACATGACGGGCTCTCCCGACACCTGAAGCGATGTAAGTATTGGGAGAACCCCCCATGTCCCGTTAGTATCTGCGTAGCAACGCCTTGGGGCCGGATCTTCCGCACCAGGCAGTACGCATCTTTCGCGTCTGGGAAGAACACTCTCGTGACGGAGGCCGTGTGGCCCGACTGGTATCTCCGGTTCCATTCGTCGAGCGAATCGCTGCGTATCTGTCGCTTGACGAATGAAACCGGGCACAGGTCGTAATCGGGCTTCCTCCGACTCGAGAGTGCCGCCTCCTTTGCCAACTGGTCGGCGCGCTCGTTACCGTCGATGCCGGCGTGGGCCTTGATCCAGAACAAAGTTACATCTTTGCCCTGAGTCAAGGCCTCGCTGAGGTTTCGGCGCGCCTGGATTGCGAGAGGATGCAGGGTTCCGGGGTTCGTCACCGTCTCCAGCGCCGCCCGCGAGTCGCTGTAGATGCCGCAGCTCCCCGCACTGCACCTGAGGATTTCGCTCGAAGCTCTGTGTATGGCCAAGAGCTCAGCCTGGTAGACTGTGCAGTACGCTGGCAAGCCCAGTTTTCGGCTCCGCACTTCGGCCCGGCTGTCCCATATGGACAGCGCGGCGCCGACCTTGCCCTGGAGCTTGCTACCATCTGTGAAGATACGTAGCGACTGCACGTTGTGTTGGTCTACCAGGCTTTGGTCCTCCAGGCTCTGGAACCTCAAGTCCATACGCAGAGCCGGATGTGGTAGTTCCGCAAATCGCACCACACGTTCTACCTCCCGGTCCCCCAGCACTAGCCGAGTCGACCCTTTGCGCGCTTCGTAAAGAGCGGCTGCTTCTTTTATACGAAGGTCCAGAGGTAGTAACCCGGCCAGTAGTAGGGCCGAGTTTAGGGAGACAGTGCGGTACGATTTGCAGATCTTCTGAGCGAATCCTCTTTGCACAGTGTCGAGGAGCTTGCGGACACCCAGCTTCTCAACGGCGGGAGCATATGCGGCTGCCGCATACGTGATGACCGGTTCTACTGCTGCGGTGTATATAATGCGTACGACCTCCGGGTGCAGCCCCCAGCTTATTTTCGCCGTTCTCGAGAGCTGCTTGTAAATATTTAGGGCCTTCCTACAGACGACGCTGACATGGGTGTTAAACGTCAGCTTGTCGTCTATAGTAAGCCCCAAAATCTTCAGCTCTCGGGACATGCCAATGTCGACCCCGCCCATGCTCAGGAGCGGGGTGTCATACTTGAGCTTGTTGGTCAGCAGCATGGCGCAGGTCTTTTGTGGCGCAAATTTTAATTTGTTTTTGACGCCCCACCCCTGAACAAAGTCTAGGGCGGCATTGGCACGTCGCTGCACCTCTAACGCAGTATACTCCGCAAACAGCAGAACCACGTCATCCGCAAACGCTTGGCAGGTGACGCCCCGTTCGTACAGACCCTTCAGGAGGGGGTCTAGGAGGACATTCCATAAGATGGGTCCGCTTATGGACCCTTGGACACAGCCCTTTTGGGTTTCTCGGCGATGTTCCGCCCCGGCGTACCTTAGCTTTACGCATCTGTCATCTAGGTAGCTGTCCAGCAGACGCCTGATATTGACCGGGCAGCCTTCCTCAGCCAGTCTGACCCTAATGGCCGGCCACCATGCACTGTCGAAGGCGCCCTCTATATCCAGTGAGACGAGCGTGACCAACTTTTTCCGCTTGATTTCCGCTTTGATTTGGTTCACTAGGGTATAGAGGGCGTCCTCGGTGCTCCTCTGGGGCATGAAGCCATACTGGCGAGTACTGAGCCTCGGTACCAGGTGCCACTGGAGCCTTGCTACTACCATTTTCTCCAGGACTTTTCCCAATACAGGCAATAGGCCGATGGGCCTGTATGATTTGGCGCTCTGATAGTCCTCCTTGCCCGGCTTTCTCAACACCACGACTGTGGCCTCTTTCCACTTTTTGGGGAAGTGGCCTAGGGTGAGGCACTTGTTGGCCAGGGCAAGGAAGGTATCAGGGTCCTGGAGAATGGCCTGACGACAGATGTCCGCCGTGAAGCCATCTGCACCTGGCGCCTTCTTCGGGTTGAAGCTGGACACCGCGGTCATCATCTCGTGCGTTGTAAACGGCGGGTCATGCACCTCAACATGGACCCGATCGTTTACCCGCCGTGCGAGATCCCGGGTGTCCGTATGGTGTTGGCTGTCAGTGTCCACTGAGTCCTCCGGATAGAAGGTTTCAGCCAGGTGCGATGCAGATTCGGCGGCACTGAGTGGTGCGCCGTTCTTGATTAGGGCTACGTCCTCCTGCCTCTTTGCGGTCCTCCCGATTACTCGGTAAATACCCTCCCAGACCCCCTCCCTATCCTGCCTGGTGCAGAAGTCTTTCCAGCTTTTTATCTGGGCACACCTCGCTTCTCTTTCATATTCTTGTTTCTTTTGCAGGTACTCAGCAACGACGTAATCCCTACGGATCGGAGCAGCACAGCGGATTCTTCTCTTCCTGGTGGCGACTTCCCGCTTCAACGCAGCGAGCTCATCAGACCACCACGGCAAAGTAAGTTTGTATTTAGGTTTAATTTTGGGAATACTAGTATCACTAGCTTTTTTAATTAGGTCCAAATATGACTCTACAACGTCTTCCAATTCAGTTTTAGTTTTAATTTTCTCAGTTTCGGTTTGGTTTATTTTGTTATCTATTTTTAATTGAGTCAGTTTCTCATGAAACTGACTCCAATTAGCTTTTTTGGTGTTGTAGAGTCGGGTTGTAGTTTTGATGTTGATGCCGAATGATTTTTGTTGCCGAATATAAAATACAATGCCGTTGTGGTCGGAGCTAGTCATGCCGACGTCTACTTGCCATCCCTCCACCAGGCCGATTAAATCCGCCGAGCAGACCGTTAAATCAACGTGGCTGCTGAAAGTTTTGCCGCCCCTGATGGTATAAAACGTAGGGACGTTGCCGCTGTTGAGCACCTGCAAATCTAACTCCTCCAATGTGCCACACAATTCCTCTCCTCTCTTGTCCTCGGTGTTGCTTCCCCACCAGGAACTCTTGGCGTTTACGTCCCCACCGATGAGCAGGCCTCGGGAACCTAGCTTCCGCCGGATCTCTCGGAGCCGCTCGAGGTATCCGTCTATGGGCTTATCGGGCTCGTAATAAACGGAGACCACCGTGAGGTCCCAGGCGCGGGTTCGAATCCTCACCACTACGGTGTTGTGTGTGGTGAGTTCTGGACACTGTATGACATCCAGGTCTTGTTCGAAGACCGCGATTGCGGCCTTCACAGTTCCGCTTCCGTCATCCGACGCCTGGAATATACGCACCCCACGATAGTCTCGCATTCTTCGGATGCTGCCCACATACGGTTCCTGGATTAGAGCTATTGCCACCTTCCTTTCCTCGGCAACTCCGAGCAACTCGGCGGTCGCCAGCTCCTTCCTCTGTAAATTGGCCTGCACAATCGGGTACGCCCTGTTCCCGGTGGGTTGAGTACTCCTGTTTTCTGCGGCGGGGCCCTTAGCAGTATGCTACTTTTGCTCTAGCCAACGCATCCCACTTGCGCCGGACAGGGCAATCCATACTGAATGCACTATGCCCGGTCGCGTCTAGTCCGGCTCTGGTGCAGTTGCAACAAGTGGGAGGTGCATTGGCGAGCACATCCGAGCAGTTCCTACGCTGGTGGATCCCGCCGCAGTGGCCGCAGACTTCCCCTTTCTCTTGCTCTTGGCAGAGGCGTTTGCTGTGCCCATACCCCAGGCACCCTGAGCATTGGACCAGGGGAGACTGGTCCTCCACCCCAACTCGCTGGATATCTATGTACACAACAGACGCCTCGGTTAGGTTAGGTTAGGTTAGGTTAGGTAAGGTTAGGTTAGGTTAGGTTAGGTTAGGTTAGGTTAGGTTAGGTTAGGTTAGGTTAGGTTAGGTTAGGTTAGGTTACCACAGCCTCATGCCGCCCTGAGTGTGGCCGCGGGTGGACGGGGTGGGTTTCCCCTCCACCCGCATTAGTTGGCCAGCCGCGAGGGGGCGGCGTCCGCGTGTGCCGGACGTCGCCTAAAGAGAGGAATAATATCGAGACGGAGCCCGCACCAGGAGCGGGCTGGCGCTAGGAGGGGTCCGGATGTCTTAACAACAGCTGTTCCCGGATCCCTCCTGTTACAGGCGCAGAGTGGCACACCGTGTGGTTTTAGTCGGTCCGAGTCCGACACACCACCCCGCCGCAAACCCCGGAGGGGTGACGGTCCGAGGGGATTTCCACACGTTAAAAAAAAAAAAAAAAAAAGGTTAGGTTTGGTTAGGTTAGGTTAGGTTAGGTTAGGTTAGGTTAGGTTTTTTTTTTTTTTTTTTTTTTTTTTTTTTTTTTTTTTTTTTTTTTTTTTTTTTTTTTTTTTTTTTTTTTTTTTTTTTTTTTTTTTTTTTTTTTTTTTTTTTTTTTATTCGCCTTTCCCCGATCATAGGCACATCGGGACCTTATTATTCTACAAAATGTATACTATCTATATATCTATTTTTTCCCTTCTCGGGTGGGATTCCCGCTACAGTATGCTTATATTTTATATTGCTTACTTTACATTATGCTTATGTTTTCTTGACAATTTAACTAGATGTTTTACATGTAACTTACATTGGTTATACTATCAAGGAGTAACTATGTTAACTTACAAATTCTATATACTATCTTAGGTTTTAACATTTACTTACATTGGTTATACTATCAAAAAGTAACTATGTTAACTTACAAATTCTATATACTATCTTAGGTTTTAACATTTAGCGATTAACAGTATTTTACTTGTGTATTTGTTTTTACTACTAATATCTTATTTCTACTGATCTTGTTTAACAAATTTATTTATCTATACATATTTATTTACAGGTTAGTGTTCATGTAGTTCGTATCTGTCTGTTGTGTCTGTTACCGTTTTACTTTCTATTTTTAAACGTCTTTTTGTTTAGGCAATAACATATATATAATCATTATATACACTTATTGGCCATTTCTTCTGCTGAGTTTTATTCTATACTTGTTTTGTTGTGTAACTGTTTGTAGTGTGTGTTTGTGTTCTGTGTCGATATATTCTTGTATATTTAATATACCTTCATTATATCTGTTGTGTTCGTGTTGCTGTGTGTTGATGTTTGTGTGTGTCGTGTTTGTGAATTTGTGTGTTTTTGTGGCTGAATGTGAATGTTTTGTGTTTACCTGTTGTGTGTTAAGCATAAGATGTATTTGTGCGGGCCAGATAATCCCATTTTTTCCGTACAGGACATTCGACGCTGAAAGCGTTGTGGTCGGTCTTCCGCAGCCCAGAGTGTGAGCAGTTGCAGCACTGCGGTTCGTTACCCGCGATAAACTCTGCACATTTTTCGCGCAGATGGGGTCCCCCACAGTGACTGCACCTGTCCACACTCTCGGTGCAAAATTTCCGACCGTGTCCAAACGCTAGGCACCGCGTGCATTGGATGACCGGAGACTGGTCCTCCACCCTGACCCTTTGAAGGTCAAGATACAGGGCTCCAGCCTCCGTCATTCTCCGCCATACGTTTGGCCGCACTTGGAGTATGACGTGTTTCGCGTTCGGGTTTTTGGTGCGTTTCTTATACTTTATGCTTATTTCAGCGTCTTGTTCAGGAAGGCCCATGAAGATCTCCCTATTTTGGGCGTGAAGTGCCTTTAGCAAATCCTCATCTTCACCGTCCACGTAAACGTCCTTCAATATTATCAGAGGTTAGGTTAGGTTAGGTTTTTTTTTTTTTTTTTTTTTTTTTTTTTTTTTTTTTTTTTTTTTTTTTTTTTTTTTTTTTTTTTTTTTTTTTTTTTTTTTTTTTTATCGCTTTTCCCCGATCATGGAAACACCGGGACCTTGGTAGACTTACACTATATGCCTAATCTATGTAATGTATCCACACTATCCCTTGGATGGGATTTCCGCTACTACCTTTTTTACTGCTCTTATATTTACTATACATTATTTCTACACATTATTTATTACTATACACTGTTACTATATACTATTTCTATTGTTTACTATTGTTTTACAATTTTTTTTTTTTTTTTTTTTTTTTTTTTTTTTTTTTTTTTTTTTTTTTTTTTTTTTTTTTTGTATTACTATGTACTATTACTATATACTATTTCTATAGGCTGTACTATTTCTTTTGATTTACATTTATACTTTGTTATTTACTTTTACATTTCTAGTTATTTATTACATAATGTATCTGATTATTTCTGTTGTTTACTATTGTTTTACTATTGTGTAGTATGTACTATTACTATATACTATTTCTATAGGCTGTACTATTTCTATTGTTTTACATTTATACTTTGTTATTTACTTTTACATTTCTAGTTATTTATTACATAATGTATCTGATTATTTCTGTTGTTTACTATTGTTTTACTATTGTGTAGTATGTACTATTACTATATACTATTTCTATAGGCTGTACTATTTCTATTGTTTTACATTTATACTTTGTTATTTACTTTTACATTTCTAGTTATTTATTACATAATGTATCTGATTATTTCTATTGTTTACTATTGTTTAGTATGTACTATTACTATATACTATTTCTATAGGCTGTACTATTTCTTTTGATTTACATTTATACTTTGTTATTTACTTTTACATTTCTAGTTATTTATTACATAATGTATCTGATTTATTTTATTACATAATATTAGCAGTTGTATTTTGCGGTTTGGTTGGTTTGCTTTTGTTGTACTTTCCTTATATTTAAAACGCTTTTATTTATGCAATAACATATATATACTTATATTTTATATATATTTATTGACAGTTTCTTTACCTATTATTTTATTTCATAGCTGATTTTTCTTTTTAGTGTTCGTGTGTGTGTTTGTGCTCGTGTACTGATACCATCGTGTATATTTAATATACATTTTGTGTATCTGTTTGTGTTTATGTTTTTTGTGTGTTTCATGTTTGTATATGTTTCTGTTTGTGTTCCTGTACTGATACCATCATGTATACTCATAATGCATTCTGTGTATCTGTTTGTGTTTATGTTTTTGTGTGTTTCATGTTTGTATATGTCTCTGTTTGTGTTCCTGTGTGGTTTGTGGCTGTGTGTAGGTGTTGTGTGTGGGTTAGGCGTATGTTGTGTTTGCCCGGGCCAGGTAATCCCACTTTTTCCGCACCGGGCAGTCAACACTGAAAGCGTTGTGGTCGGTCCTCCGCAGCCCAGAGCGCGAACAGTTGCAGCACTGCGGTTCGTTGCCTGCAATGAGGTCGGCGCATTTGTCGCGCAAATGCGGCCCTCCGCAGTGACTGCATCTGTCCACACTCTCGGTGCAAAATTTCCGACCGTGTCCGTAAGCAAGGCACCTAGTGCATTGGATGAGCGGAGACTGGTCCTCGACTCTGACCCTTTGCAGGTCCAGATAGAGGGCTCCAGCCTCTGTCATCCTCTGCCAAACACTGGGACCTACCTGAAGGATTATGTGCTTCGTCTTCGGGTTTTTTGTGCGCTTTTTAAATTTGATATCTATTTTCGCGTCCTCTTCAGGTAGGCCCGTGAACATTTCCTTGTTTTGGGCGTGAATCGCCCCAACCAAGTCCTCGTCCTCGCTCTCCAGGTATACATCCTTTAGGACTACTAACGGATTTTTGTTTTTCATGGGGGCGACTTTTAATCCGCCCCCACGGCTCTCAATTGTTTTCCGGACTTTGCTTAGTTCCTCCTCTGTGTCACAGCCCAAAATTATAGTTTGGTTCCTCGCTTTCCGGACCTTGGTGACCTTAAGCCCGGTGCTTCTAGCATCTACCGCCCTTTTTACTCTGGTGAGGACCTCGTCAGCGGTCTCCTGGTTTCCCTCCAGGGTGACCGCCACCGAGTGAAGTGCAGGGCGGTAGGCAGGCTTGGCTGCTGCGGCGCTGGCGTATGTCTTTAGGACTGGTACCGGGGCCAGGTTGGCACTCTTCAGTCCTTTGGCGACCTCAACGATTTCTTGCCTAGTCGCGACGACCTCTCCGGCAACGCCGCCGACAAGATCCCTAAGGAGGGCATGGGTTCGATCCTCGACGATGTTGGCCGTTTGGTCTCCCCCATCCCTTGCGTCCTCGATCCTGTCGGCGATCCTGCCGAGCAGGTCGGTGCACCGGTCGTTGGCACTGACGTCCAGTCCCTGCAGATCGGTTTGAATGGTTCGCTCCATTTCACCGATCCGCTCGGTCAGCGCCGCCTCCATCTCCCCCAGTTTTCTGAGGACGTCCTCATGCCCATTGGACGGTGAGGTCCTTGAGGGCGCCCTCGCTGCCTTTTCTTTTTCCTCGGCTTCGGCTTTCCTCTCTTCGTCTAATGCCACTACGCGAGTATTAATTTCGAAGACCATTCTCAATCCCTTATCGGATTGCTCCTCCAGGAACTGTTTTATGTCCCTTCGCATTTGTGGATACTGGGAGACTCTCGAAGGTATGTCTTCGAAGATCTTCATCAGTCCCTGGAGGAGCTGGTCGCCCGAGATCTCAGCATAGGTTTGTTGCTGCTTCTTGTAAGTCTCTAAGTTCTCGAGCGACCTCCGTTTTGTGTTTGGTCTTCTGATAAATGTTTTGGCAGCGTCCCGCGCTGCTGCGGTTGTGGTAGTGGGACTGGGGGTGACGGGCGTAGTTGGTTTCCTGGTCGTACCGGAGGTCGCGGGTGTACGGTGTAGACTCATGTTGATGTGTGTGTAAATCGGGGAAAATTGTCAAGTTGTAAAAGTGTGAATTTGACCCTGTAAAGGGGGGTCTGTGTCGTGTATAGGTAAAATAAGGTATATAACAAATTTAAAATTAAAAATTGTCAATAAATACGGTCAACACAATGGACAAGCACAACAAAAGCTATACTCTGTCAGAAGAGGTTCTATATTAAAATAAAGATAAAATTAAAAAATAAAAATAAAAAGTAGGGTGGGGGCGAAGTGTGCCCTGTCTTAAATCTACTTATTACTATATTAAAGTAGCAAACGCTACTTTCTGTTCTATATAATCTTAATATAGTTCCTGCTCAGCAGGATTGTCGAACACAAAAAAGTAATAAAATAAAATAATTAAATTAAGAAATTTTAAAATAATAAGGAGCTGGCAGAGCCAGTCTACTGGGCGTCCCGAGCCGGTTCAGGTGAACCCAAACTCGGGGGGTCCAGGTGCCCTGGGAGCAAAGTTAAAAGGAGGGAAGGTAATGTGGGGAGGGAGGGGAAAACTGCCGGAGCCAATCGATTGTGTTCCCCGAGCCGATTAAAAAGAGCCCAAACTCGGGGAGCCCAGGAGCCCCAGGGACAGAGTTAGGGGGAGGGGGGGTGAGGTAAAAAAGTGGAGGGGAGAGGGGGAGGGGGTTTCGTGGGGTGGCGTTTGGTGTGGTCGGCGTAAACTGCCGCGGCCAATGTGTTTGTGACCCCCTGGCGGTTCAATTGAGCCTAAACACGGGGGTCTAAGTGCCCCAGGTACGAGGTAAGGAAAAAGGGGGGTGAGGTAAGGTGAGGGGGGGAAGTTACTGGGCCTCCCGGGCTGGTTCAAACAAACCCAAACTCGGGGGGTCCAGGTGCTCTGGGGACAAGTTGGAAAGGAGAGGGGGTGAGGTAAGGGGTGAGGGGGGGAAGCTACTGGGCCTCCCGGGCTGGTCCAAACAAGCCCAAACTCGGGGGGTCCAGGTGCTCTGGGGACAAAGTTAAAGGTTGGGGGTGAGGTAAGGGGAAGGGGGCGGGTAAATTAGGTTGACGGGATAGCACGTCTGGGCCTCCCCTGCCGGTTCAAACGAGCCCAAGCACGGGGGGGTCCAGGTGCTCCAGGGACAGGTTGGTATTAGGGGGTGAGGTAAGGGAAGGGGTGGGGTAAGGGTACAGACCCGGCCAGTCAGCTGGGCTCCCCGAGCCGATCCAGACGAGTCCAATCTCGGGGGGTCCAGGTGCTCTGGGGAGGGTTGGTATTAGAGGGGGTGAGGTAAGGGGAGGGGTGGGGGGAAGGGTACAAACCCGGACAGTCAGCTGGGCTCCCCGAGCTGATTCAGACGAGTCCAAACTCGGGGGGTCCAGGTGCCCCGGGAAGAAGTTACAGGGAAGGGGGGGTGAGGTAAGGGGAAAAAGGGGGGGAAGAGGAGTTGGCGGGGTGAAGCAACTGGGTCCCCCTAGCCGGTTCAAGCGAACCCCAACTCGGGGGGTCCAGGTGCCCTGGGGGAAGAGTTAGAGGGGGGAGGGGGTGAGGTAAGGGGAGAAGGGGGAATTAGGATATGCCCGGTACTTATGCTATCTTATCCTAACTTATCCTAACTTAAAACTATAAAAAGCAGCGAAGACGCTACTTTTGTTTTCCCTTATCTGGGAATCGAACCCCTCACAAATTTTTTGTTTTACTTTTAGTCTTTAATTTTTATATAAATCTTGCACCGCAGGGGAATCGAACCTGGGGACGCTCAGTCCCTTGGTCTAGATTAATAAACCCAAACCACCCGTTATCAAACCCGGTTTAATGTTTGGTTTAATGTTTGGTTTGTAAATTTTTTCACGTTTTGAGAACCCCGAAATGATTTTTTGACTAAAGTTGTTTATAAACTTCGGGGCCCTATATCTTGGTGGTTTCTCACCCGAAAATTCCAAGTGAGGTGTCAAAAGGTAGGGTTTTTAGCCCTCTCTCACTGTCACTCCCTAGAAAAATTTTTAGGGGTGGGTTTCACCCTTAAAAAGTGTCTGGATGAAAATTAAAAATTTGTAAAAGTTTTTATGCAATAGTTTCTAAACCACTCTACTCACGGTTTGTATCGAGGCAGTTTTGGGTTCCACACTTTGTCCCGCACAAAACACACTGTCACACGATATCCTACGGGACCGGGATCCGGGACCTCGTGGCCACGCGGTTTTCGGAAAAGACGTTGTATCTCCTCCAGGAGACTCCGCAAAAATCCGAGAGGGGGCTCAAAAGATGGGCCTCCCCGAGCCGCACCCTCCCACAGGATAATATTGTGGGGTCGTCGATCCCGTTCCTGAGATAAACTGTTTTTTATGAATGTCACTTAACACTAAAATTGTTTTTGGTCTCTAAAGTCCCTGAAAATGGTCCAATTTCCACACAAATTTCACTTCCGTGTTCGTCACTATAACACCTATTGTTTGCACAGTGTCACTAAGCACTAGGGATCCGGGATCAGGGATTTCGTGGTTCCCTGATTTCCGGAAAAAGACCAATAACTCCCCCGGGGCTCGTCACAAAAATATGAGAGGGGGCTCAAAAGATAGGTCTCCCCGGGCCGCACCCTCCCACAGTAGAAAAGTTGGGGGTCGTCGATCTATTTCCGGAGTTAATCGCGAAAAACACCAACACAAAAATGAAAATTCAACAAAAAGTTGAAAATCTTCCACAATTTTAAACCGATTGCGGCGCGGTTTTCACCGTTAAGTAGGTCTCGCGACGGCGGAACTTTTGGTGTATAACACTATATACTTTTCACGATTTATACCACCAAAATGATTTTTAAGGCGCGGAGCGTGTCAAAAGCGTGGCGCTCGCGGTCACAGTTCGCACGGGACTCGGTTAGGTTAGGTTAGGTTAGGTTAGGTTAGGTTAGGTTAGGTTAGGTTAGGTTAGGTTAGGTTAGGTTAGGTTAGGTTAGGTTAGGTTAGGTTAGGTTAGGTTAGGTTAGGTTAGGTTAGGTTAGGTTAGGTTAGGTTAGGTTAGGTTAGGTTAGGTTAGGTTAGGTTAGGTTAGGTTAGGTTAGGTTAGGTTAGGTTAGGTTAGGTTAGGTTAGGTTAGGTTAGGTTAGGTTAGGTTAGGTTAGGTTAGGTTAGGTTAGGTTAGGTTAGGTTAGGTTAGGTTAGGTTAGGTTAGGTTAGGTTAGGTTAGGTTAGGTTAGGTTAGGTTAGGTTAGGTTAGGTTAGGTTAGGTTAGGTTAGGTTAGGTTAGGTTAGGTTAGGTTAGGTTAGGTTAGGTTAGGTTAGGTTAGGTTAGGTTAGGTTAGGTTAGGTTAGGTTAGGTTTTTTTTTTTTTTTTTTTTTTTTTTTTTTTAAATAAGTAAAACTGTCAACCTCTTGCATAACAAGAGTCTTTTGTATGCTCGATTTCGTTTTATGTTCCTTTTCTTTTCTTGTTTACTTTTATTTGTTCCTATTTATAACCTCTTTGCATATTTGAATTGCGAACTTTAGAAAGTGCGGCCTTGTTGCTGTATTGGCTAAAAATATGTGTGCCGTTTTTCTCTGTATACTGTCACCAAGGCGTTGCTCAGCTTCGTATCGTTTAGCCCCGAATGCGGGGCAGTCAAAGATAATGTGCAGGACGTCTTCGTCCTTAGCTGGGTCGCAGATACATGACGGGCTCTCCCGACACCTAAAGCGATGCAGGTATTGGGAGAACCCCCCATGTCCCGTTAGTATCTGCGTAGCAACGCCTTGGGGCCGGATCTTCTGCACCAGGCAGTACGCATTTCTCGCGTCTGGGAAGAACACTCTCGTGACGGAGGCCGTGTGGCCCGACTGGTATCTCCGGTTCCATTCGTCGAGCGAGTCGTTGCGTATCTGTCGCTTGACGAATGAAACCGGGCACAGGTCGTAGTCGGGCTTCCTCCGACTCGAGAGTGCCGCTTCCTTTGCCAACTGGTCGGCGCGCTCGTTACCGTCGATGCCGGCGTGGGCCTTGATCCAGAACAAAGTTACATCTTTGCCCTGAGTCAAGGCCTCGCTGAGGTTTCGGCGCGCCTGGATTGCGAGAGGATGCAGGGCTCCGGGGTTCGTCACCGTCTCCAGCGCCGCCCTCGAGTCGCTGTAGATGCCGCAGCTCCCCGCACTGCATCTGAGGATTTCGCTCGAAGCTCTGTGTATGGCCAAGAGCTCAGCCTGGTAGACTGTGCAGTACGCTGGCAAGCCCAGTTTCCGGCTCCGCACTTCGGCCCGGCTGTCCCATATGGACAGCGCGGCGCCGACCTTGCCCTGGAGCTTGCTACCATCTGTGAAGATACGTAGCGACTGCACGTTGTGTTGGTCTACCAGGCTTTGGTCCTCCAGACTCTGGAACCTCAAGTCCATACGCAGAGCCGGATGTGGTAGTTCCGCAAATCGCACCACACGTTCAACCTCCCGGTCCCCCAGCACTAGCCGAGTCGACCCTTTGCGCGCTTCGTAAAGAGCGGCTGCTTCTTTTATACGAAGGTCCAGAGGTAGTAACCCGGCCAGTAGTAGAGCCGAGTTGGTTAGGTTAGGTTAGGTTAGGTTAGGTTAGGTTAGGTTAGGTTTTTTTTTTTTTTTTTTTTTTTTTTTTTTTTTTTAAATGCCCGGACCTAGGTCCGGACCGCGTGTCTCT